>CM060433.1:110133827-110403086 GCA_030545235.1 Helianthus tuberosus | reverse complement strand
AAAAAAAAAACCAATCGGTTTTTTTTTGTGTTTCTTCTTTAAAAATGTTCAAATATATGTATATTACATTTCCTATTTTTTTTAGAAAGGTTTCATGAGTTTACACAACTCAAGTGGGTTTTCTCTATAGCCTTCCTATATATATATATATATATAATCGGGATCAGGAGAAAACGGTAGAAAGTGTGAAAACAGTGAGAACGCTTACTGGCCTAACACGTGTCACGCCGCTTAGAGAAAGGCGGATGGGCTTTTTTGTCCTTTCATATTTCTTTTTTATTAACGCGTGTCCCTTCATCTTTCCATCTTTTTGGCGTTTTTTAAATACGCGGCGTTTTTATTGTTTTTTTATCAGAACTATAGTAAATATTTTTGGCGTTTTAAGTATTTGTTTTTGGCATTTTTATTGATTTAAAAAACTTCAGTAATTTTCTTTGATTTTATAATATTAAGTGTTTTGCCATTAGGATACAGGCCTATAATGTGACAGGCAATTATGGCGTTTTGAAAAGATAAATAAGTTTCAATTTTCCATGTAGTGGCATTAATATAACTTTAATGTTTTTGGCAATAAATGATACCGTCTCTTTATTTTACTGTTTCTTTCCATTTTTATCTGTCAATTGGTGTTGATTTTTTCCAGTAATATTTTGTTTGCGTTTTTGGCGTTTTATATAGCAACCTCGTACTTTGCTAGCATTCGTTCTCACACTATCAGGCGTTTTGGTGTTTGTAGATTTTGGCGTTTTATACTCATTTTTTTAAAAATAGCAGAGAATTAGATGGTAAACAACACAGAATTACATAACAAACAATAGATAATGAAAAAAAATTAAAAATTACAATCTAATTTCTCATTCAAAACTTCACTGTCATCAGCCTCTTCTACTTTAACCTTTTTGGCGTTTTAAACTTGTTTTTGAATGCCTTATGTAGATCCTTATTTTCCTACATAACGGCCGTCTTTAGAAAATGCTTATTTTTTGTGGCATCCTTTATGGTGGGTGGTTATATACTTTGTTTGATGACATGTTGAAGATCAACGCCTGCTCTAATGTATTGATCCCTTCATGTCATCCATATATCCATCAAGAACAAAGTGGCATGATGTCATATCTGTGTCATCAGTCTCTTTGTCTTGAATATTTGTCCATCTCATTCAGCAAAAGATTATAGACATACCCAACTCAGAGAAGAATCCATTGACTGAAATTTCATTCAGACCAATACTCAATATAGCAGAATCGAGGTTCTGAATCTGTGGCTTTTTTAAGTTTTTTTTTTTTTTTTTTTTTTTTTGCGTTTTAAAGTGAATGGTTTCTAGGGAATATGGCGTTTGTTTCTGGTTTTATGATAAGTCGTTTGTGCAGAGAAGTCTCTCTTTATAGGATGTTTTTGGCGCGTAGTTTAGGCGGGATTTTATTTATAATAAATGATGTAGCCGTCTTTTCAGTTTTACTGTCTATTTTTACTTTTTTTTGTTCAGCTTTTTCAGGTTTGGCGTTTTTGAATGGTTTTAGTAGTTTTTGGCCTTTTTTTCCATTTTAGCTTTTTTTTAGTTAATACTTCTGTAAGTTACTTTCATTATAGTTTTGGAGTTTTGGAGTTTTTGGCGTTTTACTGCATTTATGGCGTTTCACAAGCATTATGACTGTTTGGCGTTTAATTAAGATAATGTATTTTTTTATTCTAAATTGAAAAATACATAGCAAACAACAGAAAAAGAAAATTAAAAAAAAACAATTAATCTTCCAAATCTTCACTGTCATCAGTCTCTTTCTTCTTTGAATCATGTTCGCTGGTGGTTTGGCTTAGTTATGCTTGTGTTTTTGTGGCCGTTTGGAAAGTCAAAATGACATGAGTTTTTTTTTTTTTTTGAATATGTATCTTCAAACAACTCAGTAGTGTCATTCATCTTTTCATTCCATTTAAATATTCATCAAGAACAAAACACTGAAAATGGCATAAGTTTGACCCCAGCATCTTTTTGTTTATGATTTGTCCATCTCATGCATCAAAATGTTATTTGAGTCACAGCACCTCATGGAAGAATGCATTATTCGACCCTTTGGCGTAGAACAATATTTTAAATATACAAGAAACGATATTTGGCATTTTTGGCGTTTTACTGAGGAAATAGTGTATATGAAAGAACCGTCGATCTTTTGGAATCTTTTTTGGCGTTTTCTAAGATGAATGGTATATAGTAGAAAATGTGGCTTTTTGAGTAGTTGTGTTTGATGTTTTGGGAATTTTGGCGTTTTGTAAGTTGAATGGTATATAGTAGAAAATATGGCGTTTCAGGTTCTGGGGGATGTGTTTTTATGTCTTGGATGTTTTTTGTTTATATAGTGATGTGATTTGGTCCATATTGGCGTTTTATTCATCATTATGGCGTTTTGGTATAGAGGTGTAAAGACGGTTTTATCCTTAATGATGCGCGTCCACGTAAGAAAATTGATGTTATTTACGAAAACGCCACCGCGCCAATCTAGTCCATAGATTGTTTTAATCGAACGATCGATAAGCGTTCTCACCGTTCTCACCGTTCTCACACTTTCTACCGTTTTCTCCAAATCCCGACCTTATATATAGGACAAAGATCCGTTAGGAACCACCCCTTATTGCGAGAACCGCGAGAACCAATGTGAACACAACCAAAAATGCCTAAAAATAGCTAAAAAACACACAAAATTTTTTTTGGCTACTAAAAGTAGCGATTTTAACATAAAAAGTTTAAAAAAAAAATTAGATTTTTTTTTTTAATTTTTTAGATTTTTTAGGTTTTTTTGGGGTTTAGTTTTTAGCATTTTAGCTTGGGGTGGGGGGGGGGTTAGGTTTTTTTTTGGGGGGGGGGGTTGGGTTTTTTTTAGGTTTTTTAGCTATTTTAGGTTGTGTTCACATTGGTTCTCGCGGTTCTCGTAATAAAGGTGGTTCTCGCATGAACCTTACCATATATATATAGGGGAAGGTTCATTGGGGAACACTAAAAAAGTGGGGAACCGACTCAAACGAACTCCGATTGGACTCATTCCAGCGACATTGAAACCAGCTCGTCGAACCCTAACTAAGATCTCTTAACCCTAAACCCTAAATCCTAAACTCTAAACCCAAAAGCTAAAAAATAAGGCTAAAACCTAAGCTAAACCATAAACCCTAAAAGCTAAACCCTAAAGGCTAAACCCTAAAGGCTAAACCTAAAGCTAAACCCTAAAGCTAAACCCTAAATCTAAACCCTAAACCCAAAAACTAAACTCTAAACCCAAAAGCTAAACCCTAAAAGCCAAACCCTAATATATTTAAGGTTTAGGGGTTTTGATTTAGGGTTTAGGGTTAAGAGATCCTAGTTAGGGTTCGACGAGTCGGTTCCAACACCGCTGGAATGAGTCCAATCGGAGTTCGTTTGAGCCGGTTCCCCACTGTTCCCCACTTTTTTAGTGTTCCCCAATGAACCTCACACTATATATATATATATATATATATATATATATATATATATATAGGGCTCGGTTCAAATGAGAACCACCACGAGTTATGAGAACCGTGAGAACTCTTTCTTCCCGCGCGAGTTGGGTCAAAAAAATTTTGCACAAACGTAGATGAAAATATTATAAACACATCTATAAAATAAGTAAAAAAAATTGTCGAGTCCGTAGTTTTGACTGATGCAATATTTTTTTACGCGCTGGTGTAAATTTTGTACGAAGATAAATATTTTTTTACACATTATGAAAATGTGTGTATGCGATATTTTTTTTTCGCTGAAACAAGTGATTTTTTATGACTTTTGAGAAAAAAAAATTCAGAAAAATCTCTTGGATGACCTAGTTCTCACAACTCAATGTGGTTCTCATTTTAACCCATCCATATATACATATATGGTAAGGTTCATGCGAGAACCACCTTTATTGCGAGAACCGCGAGAATTAATGTGAACACAACAAAAAATAGCTAAAAAAACCTACCCCCCTAAAAAAAAACCTACCTCTCTAAAAAAAATACCTAAACCCCCCAACCCCCCCCCCCCCCCCCCCCAAAAAAAAAAAAAAACCTAACACCCCCTCACCCCCACCAAGCTAAATGCTAAAAACTAAACACTCTCAAAAAACCTAAAAAAAACCTACCCCCCCCCCCCCCCCCAAAAAAAAAAAAAAACCTAAACCCCCCTCCCCCACCCCCCAAAAACCTAACCCCCCGCCCCCTCCAAGCTAAAATGCTAAAAACCTAAAAAAATAAAAAAACACACAAATTTTTTTTTTCATATTTTTTACATTAAAATCGCTTTTTTTGCTACTAAAAGTAGCGCTTTTAATGTAAAAAAATATTAAAAAATAATTTATTTGTGTGTTTTTTAGCTATTTTTAGGTATTTTTTTTTTTTGTGTTCACATTGGTTCTCACAATAAAGGGTGGTTCCTAACGGATCCTTCTATATATATATATATATATCAAAAGAAAATCTTATTTTTCAAATAATAAACCTATTAAAATGAAGTATTACTAAAGAAATGTTATGGAAAAAAACAAAATTTATTTTCTTTGGGATGGTTCCGGTAATCAGGTCGGGTATCACTTAATCTCATACCTGTAAAATATTTTTTTCTTTCAATCTTATACCCAGTCCCATATCCATTAGGTATTGGGTATACCCAGCCCGGATGTTTCGGGTTTCGTAAATACATGTCTAGCTCGGATTTTTTTGCCCACCCTAGCGGTGGTGACGCGATGGTGGGTCATGGTGTCGGTGGTAGGTTGTGGTTTTAATGAAGGGTAAAAGAGTTAATAAAATGAAAATAAAACATTAGGGGTTGATAGAATGATTTTGAGGAAATAAAATATGTTATATGTAATAGGCTATTTAATTCCTTTAATCAACCAAACATTCACTTTTTCGTTCCCTCATAAATAATCCATTTCATTTTCTCTCATTTATGTATATCAAACACTGTGTAGCTATTTTACCAAATACTTAGTTATACCATACATATACACATGTACCATACAAGATCAAATATGATTACTTTATATAAGACTACGTGTAGCGTAAATTGGCTACCAAAAAAAAAGGTCATTTATTAAATTTTTCATTCATTTATACAACTTTGACTAAAAACACATATTGACTTATGACAAATTTAACAAAACCCTTTGTTCTCCCATTCGTCAAACCAAGTGAGCTTCTTTTCATATGTAATATACTATTCTCAACTTACCAATATGAAAATCAAACTATTTATTATCATCGATTGATAGGATTCTAAATCTGATGGATCAAATGACAAATTATTTAATTATTTGAGTTCTCAACCGATGACACGTTTCCGAACTTCTTCTTACAAAAACAAATTTATTCAAGTATCACATTCCTATGTTAACCTTCCTAACATGTTTCAATATTCATATTAGCCTAATTAGAACCATAACTAGTCAAGTTGACCTTCAAGTTGGTCAAAACCACCCTTAGGTCAAAATTTCTCAAAAGTAGCAATCCACCTATTTCTAAATCAAACAATGGCATGTAAAAGCTTGATTAAATTGTCCTATTAACCACCGAGCCTTCTGATTGAGTGGTAGCCCCATGACTTTCCAAATGGGAGGTCGTTGGTTGGAGTCTCACCTGGGACAAATTTGTTCCGGGTTGAACCATAGGGTTTTCCCAGTTGTGGGTTTCCTCCCAGTATGGTGGGCCTGGTCATCACGTTCTGTTCTTCGGGTGAAAGGATGATCCATTTATCAAGGTGTCTGGGCCTATGTTAGTCAAAAAAAAAATCCTAAATACGTTATTATGTATAATAAAACAATAATTTGGTGTCTTATACAACGATTTCTTACAAATCTATCTTCTGATTGTTTTGACCCATTCCTCCAATCCATCAACAGGCATGTAATAAATTTGTTAGGCTATTTAATTAAACATATCTAAGATCTTATAGACACCATTTATACACAACTAGAAATGATCACGTATTCATCAAGGTATAAAACGCCATTTTTAAGGGGAAAAAACGAGATGAAGACTTACAAAGTGTTTTGATGTTTCCACTAGCTTTGATTCTTATTTAGATGATGCTTGAACAATTATTTTAAATCTAATTTGTTTATAAATAAGTTTCTCTCTTTAAAACCCTTTAAAGATTTAAGCTTTACCTACTAACGTTTTTATTAAACATTACAAAATATTTTAATTCAAGTCAACTCAAGTCTTCCTGTAATTCATATTTTTTTCATTGAAAATAGGGGGGGTAAGGTACTAAGGGGTACTCGTCTCCTTTGTTGACCATTTAACGTTACTTACTTTTTTTTTTTTTTTTTTTTTTTGAACGGCAAATTTGGATCACTGGCGGACCACTGGAGTATCATCGTGCCACCAGAGGAACCACCCGATCATATCCATCTCCACTAGGCATAATGCCACACCAATTCAGGAGGAAACCCAATAAACATGGGAAAACCCCCCTTTGTGGGAATCGAACCCAGGACCTATTGATCCCAAAGTTTTATCTCACCACCAAGATGCCACTAGGCTATAAAGCCTACAATATATATTTGTAAATATTATAGGAGACTTGGATTTTTTATTGAGTTAATGTTAGTATTTAATTTCTCAACAACCATAAAAGATCTTTATAGTGTGTGAACTCCAAAGACAAGATGTTAAAGATTTGAATTGTTAAAGAGTGTTGCTCTGGTCACTTTTTTTTTACCTATATATATTTACACGTAAGCATATATATAAATAAATAAAATCTTATAATGATAACGAATTATAGAGATGATTATTAGATAAATACACAAATTTAATAAATCATGAAAATGCATTTTGTGTGTTAAAGTTGTTAGTGTATGATTAAATCATTTAATTTACATTGTTCATTAGTAATTAGATCCACGCGTGTTATTGTACGGGTATATAGTATACATCGAACGAATTAATCCAAACTTTATGTGATGCGTTAATCATATGAAAACATACATTTTGACGTATTTGATTTAACTCAATAGCATTGCGCTTGGATCAAAATGTGACGTAATCGAATTTATATTGTACAGTCATAACGTATTTACATGTGACCCGACTCATACATAGAAACTTATAAAAAAAGCATAATCAAGGGTTGAAACGACACCCCTAGTGCGTTGCGGTAGCCGGTAGGGTCGAAACGTAGAGTAACTCGAATTTATACCGTCAAAGAGAACATATTATAGTTAACCCCATTCGATTCGGAGCTAAATTTACAGCGAAACGTAGATCAACTGGAAACGTACATAAAAAAGCACGAAGACGTATTATATTTGTCCTAACTTGTTTCCAAAAAAATTACGTCAAAATGCAAACCAAAAGTTGACGGAGTTGTAAAATGGAGTAATGGTGTAGGGATTAAAACTGTAATTTTCAGAAGTTGAGGAGTGGTAAAAATTGCAGTTTTGAAAAGTTGAGGGGGTTGTAAAATAGAATAATGGTATAGGGGTTAAAACAACATTTTTTAAAAGTTGAGGGTTTTGTATGGTGGTTGCAAAAAAAAGGATGGACCATTTGTGTAGAAGCCGAAAAAAGGAAGGACTATATTTGTAAAATCCACCGGTGCGGATACATAGAAAATGTCCAACAGATTGGTCCAAGTGTTATGTGATGCGTTAACCATATAAAAACACATGTTTCAACATATCTGATAGAACTCATGAACGTGCGTGTTAGGATCGATTTCGATACACCGTTGACTGCGTAGATCTCGTATCTTGTGCGAAATCCAAGTACGAGAGTGGATCAAACAAGAACAAGCTAATTAAATGTTGTTTTCTATTACTGATTGTCAGTTACAATACCACAAAAACAAACGAGCAGAGCTTCGCCTCTCTAATGCTCAAAGATACAAATGAACAAGACAACACCTCTATTTATAGGGCAAGTTCATTCTTAACTACAAACACACACATAACTGCGAACCTACTAACCAAGTGCGGATGGACTAGATAACCACGGATCAAGATGTGCTGATCAACCAACTAGGTGCGGACGGACTAGATCCTCACGAATGCGCATGAACCATGAAACCCTAATTATACGCACCATCTATAATAATTGTTATGTTAAGCTCGGAATATATAAAGTCATTCGAAGGATTCGAATGTATCAAGATTAAATAGCTTACGAGCTAAGACCTAATTTAGGAGCTTGGTGGAACGCGCAATGTGACCCACACTAATGATTTAACGACGTGTCACCAATAAGTCGAAAAGCACTATCACATAATGATATGCAGATTTATGATAGTATGAGCAACCTGTGTCGATTGAGAATCGACAGGTTAAGGAGCTCCAAAAGAAAGTATGCACCTATTGTATAGGTCAACTGGGATACCCTTGGAGGCCCAAATATACTATGGAAGTTAAATCCATGATACGACAGAAAGTACTTCCTTTACTTTAAGCAAATCTCGAGGTCGAGATTTCTTTTAAGGGGGTGAGGATGTAACACCTCGTAAAAATCACGTCCGATGAAGTATTGACACGTGTAATAAACCCTAATGAAGTCAAACGTTGAATTTAAGGGACTAATTTTTCGAAAAAAATCGAAAACTTTGATTATGAAAGGACTGGAAGTGTTATCATACTAAAAATAAGTTTCTAAATAACCTTCTACGGTTTTATATTCACAAATGAGCCACTTGTTGATCAAGTGTAGCCGTGTGTGTAATTAATTGAAAGTTTGCGCAATAAAGGGTTAAAAGCGTCAACATGTTAATTCTTACCTCTGAGTGACCTTTTAACAAACCGAGAATCTCATGATATTTAATTATACACTCGGGAATGCCAATCATTGGCCATCCAAGGCTTTTATGCCTAAAAGTGAAGCTACGTGCAACCTTGCAAGTATAAGGGACTAAAAGTGTCAATATATTTAATTATACCTCTGAATGACCTTTTATCGAGCCCGAAGCACTATGATGTTTAATAATACTTTCAAGAATGCCTAATATGGATTAGATGAGGCTTCAATGCTATTAAATGATGATTTACGCAAGTTTGCGCATTAGAGAGACCTAAAGCGTCAAACTGCTAAAGTATACCGATTCGTATGTTATCGGACCTTCCGGAATACGACCATGAGATAAAAATACCCTATTTATCCTTAATATAGCTTAGATATAGGCTTAGAGGTGGTTGGTGCGCAAAAATAAGCTTTTAAGTCATGCAGGGACTAAAAGTGTCAAAAAGCGCACAAGTTTGCGTTTACGCGCATATCTTACATTCTGAATATCCCCGGACACCCAAAAATTTATGTAAGCACTAAAATATTTTATTCTAGTGTTTGGCTTGATAAAATTCCATTCGTCGTGTCGTTTGGATCGTTTTTCGCGTCCGTCCGTGTTTCGTCGTAATTAGCCGAACAACGTGACCGTACGACCAAACGAACCGACATCCGACATGTGTTTGAGCATATTTTATGTTCTCTATGCTTAGGAATCATTGTAGATCCTTAAAAATGGTTTAACGGGCCTTAGATATGTCAGAAATGACATTTGGAAGTGCAGGGGCCAAATATGTCAACTTTTGAAACTTTGCTGCTGACCAGGTCCTTACGGACCGTAACACTATGGACCTTACGGTCCTTAAGACTGTCCCAGATGCAGAAAATCATTCAGTTGGCTGTTCAGCCCATGTAAACGACTTATATTGGCCTTTAACACTTCCAAGAGCTGCCTAAACTAATTTCTTAGGCTTAGGGACACTTGTTAATGATCAGGGAACATGTGTAGCCTTCGTTGTCATGATCTTGATGGATCAAAGGCACTATATAAGGCCTCATTGTTGCAACTTTGATCATCCCTTCATTCCTTCATTTCTTGGAGTCCCCTGGAGCTCAAGCACCTTCCTTGTGATCCTTAGTCGTCATTAGGACCTTGGTAAGTATTCTTAACCTTTCCTAATTCAGTTTTGCTTAGTTAATTAGCTTAAAATCAAACCGTCGTAATTAAGGTTTGACTTATCGATTAATCACTAATGATCCAGTGTTTAGTCAAATTAAGAGTAGTTATAAGTTGGCATTTATGTGGGTAATAAACCCTTAAAAGGGCACCCTCTGATTCCCACTCTAACTAGATCAATTGTCGGGTCAAAGTTTATTATAAAAGGTCAACAGGATCCTAATTTTTGAATTAACGCATAATTAACAATGTAGAAGGTGTGTAACCCATTTGATCACTCATATAACTTGGTAATAAGTATAAGAAATGGTCTAAGCTTGTTTGATCCGACAATTTTCTGTTTAAGCTCGGTTCGGAACCGAAAGTCGCAAAACTTTGACTTTTGCTTTGACTCCAGTTCTGACCCGATTTAGATGGGTTTGGGGATGCCTTAGAGTTTCCTTAGGACCAGGTTACATGATGGTATAACCCTCTGTGGTTGGATCGTTGATTGTCCGATTCGTTTACACGTTTCCGTTAATTGCTTAATGTTGACCATAATGCCCTTTTGACCATAAAATGAGAATTTTGGAAATATGAAAGGACATTAATCTTTATTACTAATTTATAAACATGTCCCTAAAATTTCATATCAGTTGGAGGTCTAGATTAGGAGTTATGCTCAATAGCGTAATTAGAAAGCTTTTGTTAATTAAAAAAGCATAATTAGCGTAAAGCCTATCTAAAACTAATTTTTGTCACCAAAACTTTTACCTACTGACGTAATATAATATTTTGTGATCTTCAAAGATTTTTAATTATTTTAACCTGATCATAACCTAAGGTTATGGCCTTGATTCGGTAAATACCGATTATACCTTTTTTGTGTATAAAATGAGTTTTACATAGTATTTTGACACCAATCCAATTGCTACTGATTTTATATAATAAATGAAGTATTTTGAACTTTATAATCTAATCAGAAAACTCAGATTTCCTGTATAACCCGGAAATCGCTTAAAACGGCTTTTTACGCGTATTAAACACCTAGTATGGGCTTAAAACCAATTTGGCATATAAGATTTATCACCAACTGATATAACCTATTAAATTAAGTTGTTTTACTGATGATTTTGGACCCGAGTCTCAGAATTTAAAATTAATCTCTTTTATAATCTTTTAAATGACCAAAATACCCCTACGGGGCTTATATTGAGATTAAACTCGTTTTGGGCATAATGGAAGGTATCCTACTGATATCACAACATATTTAAGGCATATTAACTTAGGAAACCTGTATATGACCCATATGGTTACCCGTTACGCCCCTTGCGCGTTCGGTTCGGTTTATGTAACTAGTTTGCACAAATTAGCCGAAACGGGTCAAACCTTATCTTTTTCTTTTCAAAATCCAGAATGTGTTTAGTTTACCCATATTATACAAGTCCCCAAACTTGTCGGGTCTAAATCACATTCTATTCCGGTCTTCGCTTAATCATGCGTTTGAACCGTAAACCTTTCCTTAAAACTAACCGGTCTAAGTTACGACTAAAATAAGACCCGTTAGGATTCTAATAGGTTATTAAAAACCTTCGTTCCAGATTGAGAGCCCCAGTAGAAGTACTTGTGCTTGCTGATTAGAATATACGGCTGAGTATAAATTGCAATTGCTAGCTCAGGTAAATACTTTTAACTTATTTTCCCTTATACGGGCTTGGGATACGGTATTATAAAAATACCGCTTGGTCGGGTGTAGAAACCTTTTAATCGGAGATGATTAAATTGCATAATCCCGTTTTAATCTGTATTGATTAATAACAAATAACATTGGGGGTTAATGACCGTGTCCTGGATATCCTTGGCTCATTTAAAAAGTGAATGGCCATAACTTAAGCACAAGGTGTAGGAATAACACCGCCTGTTGCGTATGTAAAAGATATACTCACTTGTAAGGGTGTCTTCTTGTGAGTTATATTTATGGTGTGTCGATTAATCTTGACCGGCTTGTATTGTATAATCACCGGCCCTAAATGTTGGACAAACATGTAAATCGGATACAAGATTTTTATTAATAAGATTGTCCCAAGTTATAAAAGATATTGTGTGCCTCGTGCATTCAAATCAATTTTCAAACTTTTTTCCAAAATGAGTCAGTTAATTGTATTTACCAGTGTAAACTGGCGTATTTTCCAAAAAGGTTAAGTGACAGGTACTGAACGTAATTGGCTGGAAGCTCAGGGCGTTAATAAGGAATCTTGCAAGTTCTAGGCGTCTAAAGTCTGTTGAACAATGTTTATGTTTTAAGATCCGCCTGTGGATCCTTTACTTTTCGTTGTAATACTTGGATATTACTTTTTATTCGGATTGTAATATATTTACCTTTTGCTTCCGCTGTGCATTTATATATTGTGTTGTTTGACTATGACGATATCAACTACGTTACGATGCTCCCCACCGGGCCCACCGGTAATACGTGGAAATATCGGGGTGTGACAATTTGCGTCCTGATTTATCAGCTCCCCCTTTCAATAGTCTCTCTCTCCGGCTCCCCTTGCTTTGAGCTTCTCAACTTGGCTCAATATCACATTAAAACACTACTAAGACTATCTAGCCACTTTAGGATCGAGAACCTGGCTCTTTTGCAAAGCTGAATATATGACAATCCAAATAATTTGTGAGAATATTTAACAATTTTATAATCAAACACCTGGCTATCACAAAACTTATTTGACAGTTTAAGTTTGTCTAGGATCAGAAACCTAGCTCTTAACCCAAATATTTTGACAGTTAAAGATTTTTAGGTCATCCAGGATTTGTAACCTGGCTCTAATGCAGGAACAAATTGCCTGGCTCTATCCCCCTATCAAATAACTTTATATCTGACATTCAAAGAATCCAACTTTACAAACCCTCGCTGATGATCAAGTTCAACTTAATGACCTTGAATCATCTAATTATCTACCAAGTTCAAGTTAATGACCTTGGAGACTTTCACAAGCTGTTTTTAGATTTTTCATTTAAAAACCTCAAGTTTCAAATTAATGAACTTGTTTATTTTCTGAGACATGTTCAGCATACTTTAGATTTTGAAACTCAGCCTTCCAACATCGGTTGTCGAAACATAAAGTAGAAATAAAATCTTTTTGTATTTTACAACGTTTATGCTAAAACACACTAAAAATCACTCTTAATATAGTTTTACACATTGTAAATACAACAAATCTACACATGTGAAAAGGACAAATTTACACGTGTAAATTTTCTTTATTTATGGATATATGTAAATTTAAATGTGTAAATTTTCTTTATTTATGGATACATGTAAATTTAAACGTGTAAATTTAATTTCTAATATTGTATTCGGATAATAATGATAAGTGCAAATATTTTGAATTTGAATTTTTTTACCAAGTTCTCGTTGGTTTTTTATTCGTTCACATGGTTCCCACATTATTTAACGTTTTTAAGATAACCCTTCCCGACTTAGTATCAAGTAATAATTGTATTAAGTATTTAATACTAGTGATATAAAATTTAATGTTAATAAACAAAAAGTTATAAACTGAGACACGAGTTCGGGGATGAACTAGCTACGCGTTTGATATCAACACACAACCATCGTTGATATCAACACACAAAGCCATCTCCGATAAATCTAAAAAAAAATTATGCCCCGTGCGAGAAAAAGAATTGGCCCGAAAGTTGTGGTTAAGGGGAAATAAATTAAAAAAAACAAAACCTTGATGACTTGAACTTAGGACCTCTACATTATATTGATATGGTTTTTTCCACTCCACCATCAACACTTTTTTGCATAATAAGTGAATGCATATACTAAAGATTTTTAAACAATGGCAAGATTGTAATTATAATATTGTAACCTCCCTTTAAATTAATTGACATAAGGGTATTTGCGTCTTTTGTAAATTGCATTTATTAAACAATATAATCAAAATCCTTAAAATCTCGCTAGTTTCCGTATATACAAGATACACAACTATTAGTGTATACACATGTGTACAGTCTCACTAGTATTAGTTTATACAAGATATACAGATTTTAGTTTATACACATGTGTACAGTCTCGCTAACTATCAGTTTATACAAGATACACAACTGTTAGTTTATACACATGTGTACAGTCTCGCTAACTATCAGGTTATATAAGATACACAGTTGTTAGTTTATACACATGTGTACAGTCTTTTATACATCTGTGTATTACATTCAAAAATGGTTACACATGTGTATATTAAAAACATATAGTATATTATGCATGCGCACAAGTAGATTCATATAAAAACTATCAAATTAATGAAAACGAAACATATCACATGTATGCAAAAATAAATAACTTCATCACATATTAAAAAAAAGAGTTAATGCCCAAAAATAATTACAATTTCAATCTCAGAGAAAATTTTCAATATTTATTAAAAATTAAAAAAATAATTAAAAACAATATGTTATGATATCTATATGTATATATATATCTAATAAAAGAAAAACAATATTAAAGCTAAAATTAAACAAAATCTATGGATAAAGAAATAATAGATAAATAAGTAGAAATGAGAGATAGAGAGAGGGAGTTAAGAGAGAAGAAAATTAAGAGATTTTAATCAAACATACTTGGTTAATGTCAATCTTACCCTTTTAATCTAAAAAATGATCAAGGGTCAAGATTAGTTCACACAATTCACTCTCAAGAAGTTGTTCACTCTTGAACCTAATCCTATATATATATATATATATATATATATATATATATATATATATGGGAAGGTTTGTGACAACCCGAGCTTTCAAGGTCTTTCTTCGACACGCTACTTGTTTCACACCGGTGCCTTCATAAATTGTTTGCATTATAACTATTTGCATTATAATTGTTTGCATCACTATTGTGCTTCACTGGTTTATGCACATGGGCTGAAAGTTAATGCAAATTTGATTGGACCTCCATAAAACAAGTTCACGTGATCCATCAGTTTTGTTGTTTTATATGATCCTTTATTGGCTGCCACAATCGTAATATCACATGCAACTTTATTGAGCCACACAAATCTATGACTTGAATATGTATAAGTATATGATTGATGCACTTGTTATCATTTTATTAGTATTAGAAACATTCGAACTGTTTAGGTGTATAAACTAAACTTTATATATGACGAAACATGAATATTTCACCACTAAGCCCACTCGACGAAACATGGATGTTTCGCCATCAGCCAGTTTCGTCGGAGAATGGTTGCCGAGATGGGCTTAGGCCCGAGTGAAGCCCAATCATTAACAGCCACGTTTATGATATATTTGTACGCGAATCATGATTCGTGAAAACCCTAATCTTCTTATCACCTCTCACCTCTTCTCTCTCCTTGCAAACCCGACGACAGTCGTATCATCGCTCGAAACCTTCGTCGCTCAAAACATTCGATACGGTTAGTATCTTGTTGTTACCCGTATAATTATCGATCGATACCTACAGATGTTTGATCATGAGTTTATGTGTTGATAGTGTTAGATTTCTCATTAAGTAGGGTTTGCTTGCAATGATGATTGTGCCATGAAACTGTATGCTAATATAGTTGCTGTGATCTAATATGGAATCACGTGGGAGATGGTTTTCTAGAGATGTTTGTATGCATGTTATTCAATAATCTTCGGTTAGAGAAATTGATATTAGGTTGCGAGAGAACTAGAATATAAGGGGATTAAAAATGCTGAACTGTTTGATTAAGAATGAACTGATCAAATGACATGTCGATGCAAAGATTGGTTAGGTTGATTGCCTGTGTTGTAGATAATGAAACTGTTAGTGCATAAGTTAGGATCACATGAATCATTGAATAAATACATGATTTGATCGAATAAATTCGTAAACGGAAACTGTTGAGTGAGTAATGGATTGTAAAATTTTAACTGTTATGCTTGTGGTGAAATATCCCTTCGACGAAACACCCCAGTGTTTCGTCACACATCAGTCGACAAAACCCCTACAAGTTTCGTCACATACATGTTTTATCACCAACGCGTTTCGTCATTTAACTTGTCGACGAAAACCATTAGAGTTTCGTCGTGGTCATGTTTTGTTATTAGGCTGGGAACTCATCAACGATTGTGGGCTGTCATGTGAGTGGTAGGTAAATGAAACAGTATGTGTGCATGATGTAAATGAAACTGTATGACGTGGCTTCATGAATAATGTGTGGCACTTATGCATTAAACTGTGTGGTATGTGAGTAAGAAATACGTGAAGTAATCGTACGTAGAATATGTAGCATGTGTGCACATGAAACTAATCACTATTGGTAACTATGTTAGGATGTGCATGATCGGCTGTTAAACAAAGAAATTAATCTTACCGAGCAAACCAAGGTGAGTTCACACTTTCTACAAGGCATGGGATTCCCGGTGGTTTGGGAATGGGTTAATAAACTAAAACGGAACCTACATATCCTCCTTGGGTAGGATATGTACGGCCATCCTCCATGGGTAGGATGCCAAGATTAAACCTCGCGTATTCTCCTTGGGTAGGATACGTACGTTCGTCCTCCTTGGGTAGGACAACAGGATTAAACATACTGGACCAAAACTCTATCTTAAGTCCCTCATTTTATATCGACTTAATCGCCGAGGCCGATGGCGAGCGGGTCATTAGTTAATAGCGCTATTAGGTTTAACGAACCTCACACCGTGCCGGTAGGACGGGCGTGTACTAATGGACTAAGGCAAAGGGTCAATGATGATAGACATTGACTTAGGGCACAACTTACTTTCGTTAGTAGTCGATATGGTAGGGTCTGGTAATTCACATGGGAAGCCCCCACTAATTATTGAGAAGGTTTGGGAAACAGGGATACTAATTAATACGTGGTTTACAAAACGAACTTACGATTATTGAAACGAACTCAATAACTAATCAACCAACTGTGAACTCGCTCAACTTTGTTGTTGACTCGTTGTTACATGCCTTGCAGGCCTTTAGGTACATATCAATGGAACTAGTTGTCTGAGAAGCTGGAGTGGTCATGGGTCGAGATACATGGAAACACAATACAAGACTAATGGCTTTTTACATGTGGTTAATAAACACTTAACGAATGATTTATGCTTCCTCTGTAAACTGTCTATTATTGTAACGTTGTAACATTTACAGTTAATCAATGAAAGTTTTATTTACATATACCTATGAGTTCAATGTGATTGATGGCTAAGATCCTGGTACGTCACACGTCCTGCGGTGTTTACGCGAGTGGTATTTTGGGGGTGTGACAGATTGGTATCAGAGCCATTGGTTATAGTGAACTTGGTTTTAAAAAGGGGAAAATGTTTTTTTTTTTGTAAAACCAGACTATAACCGAACAGTTCTAAAGACGTGAATACGACCATGACACTCAGCTCCAGATTGCAAGGTTCGTCTCTCGTATACTCATTGTACTGCATAACTAGTGAACACCTACATATGATATTGCATGTGATTGCACGTTTAGGACAACAGTATGAATTCATGTACACTCACATGTGTTATGTGACTGATAGGGTGGTATTTCCCTAAACCTTCATGACTTACGCTTCGTGATACTCTTTGTTGCTACTCGAGTTTGAGGAACCATTTGACATGAGTTAAGAGGAGCTGAGATGAGCATGCAAATCATAATATTATTGTGGGTGCACACATAATAATAATAATGTGGGGTGCATGTGAGTCCCAGTGAGGCTTAACAAGTGGAAAAAGGGTTCCGTCCCGTAATTTGATCAATATGAAACATAACAAACCTATAGGGGTCATAGCAGTAATTGTCCCCTACTCAAACTCAACGTGAACTTTTCATTTATCTTTGGATCCTTTCGAAACTCGATGCTATCGAGTGTTACCTGAACACCCATCTGAACTCAGCGAACCGTGTAGAATGTTAGTTGCTTATACGAACGTCCATGTGTTGGCGGTCACAACATCGAATGATTGATCGATATCTTTCTCACCTTTCTTCGCTTGCTGGAACTTAACGTATTGACGCCTCAGATTCTGAAGTGCGATCACTTCTGCAACACTCCCGTAACATACTGAGTATTACTCGAACCACCTGCAACATCGATGGACAGGAGGATGAGCGTAGCACTTTACCGACCTCAGTACTTTGACAACCCTGATTACCGGCAAATAGCACCAGCGAATTGGCTTCAATCGCATCCTTAACCCTTGTCAGCGACCCATGGGAGTCAACTCTTACGAATCAATCGAGGCATGAGTGATGATAATTGACCCTAATGTGGCATGGTAACTGCCAGCACAGAGAGTAGCAATTCAGGATGTGGCTCAGGATGTGAAAATATGGACTATGATGGTGAAGAATCGTAGGGCTTCGTTTCGAGCAATGACATTGGGGGCAGCTGTCACAGCGACAATAAGGTACCCGTAACCCTAGCTTTCAGTAAGGAAATAAAGGTGCCTACAACATGGATTGGCCGTAGTTAAGTTAAGAGGTCAACGATCAAAGGAAACAACGATAGTACTTGGAATCCTAGTAATGAAAACAGCAACACCAGAAATAATGCTCTTGGAAGGGCATTCAGAATTGGCGTGGGCAATGTCAGGACTTAACGACAAGGTAGCAAGTATGAGTAGCAGCTGATGCGTGTAAAGTGTTATATATATTAGGTGTATATTTTAAGCCCTTTTTAACACTTATTTTAGCCAAGTTTTAAATTTATAAAACACGATATTTTACTAACACTAAACACACATATGGGCAAGTGCACCCATCGTGAGCGTAGTATAGCGTTGGTAAGATACCGAGGTCGTCCAAGGACACAAGAGCTTTTAGTACCGGTTTATCCTCAACGTCTAATCAAAACAAAAAGTTTAGAAAAATGTTTTAAGCTAAGAAAAATAAAAACTAACTAAAATGCTGAAAATAAAAATAAAATAAAAACAGATAGACAAGATGAATCACTTGGTTCCGACTCGTATCTAGTATAACCTTTGATTATTTCCGCACTTTTGCACATAATTAAGAGATTATCTTAGTTATTGTAGTAGGCCCCTCTTTTGAAGGTGACGTTACCCTCACCCCAGTAGTTTGAGTCAGCAAGGATACAATCCTAAAAGGGTGGATTATTGGAAGATAATGAATTAAGTTATTAATGCAGTATTGTGGTAGGCCCCGCTTTTGGCGGTGACGTTACCCTCGGCTAAGTAGTCTGAGTCAGCAGAGATACAGTCCTAAATAGCCGGGTTATAGTATTAATAGTAGTTAACTTATGAGGGGATCAAAGAGTTTGGACCCCCGCCATCCAATACAGTGAAGCATTGAAGGAGGTCCTACTAAATTTGACCCAGGTCCATTGCAGGACCTCTAAACGCTGAATAATGGCAAGACCTTTACCAAACCGTTCCATTAACCCCCGACCAGGTAGCCAACATACCTCCATATAGACCGTGGAGATATGAATGGTGAAAATCCTTTATTTTATATAGACAGTAAAATAATGCCAAGACACCACGGACAAACGATAAGGAAAGATCACCTTCAACATAAGTAACTAGTTATTAAAGTCATTAATACAAAACCAAATAAAAAGTGCAAAAGATTAGAAATAAAAAGTATTATACTAGACACTTTGTCTTCACCAAGTGATGTAAGAGACTTAGGCAAACATGGCCTTGATTGTCAAGAACTCTTACGATCAATCTTGGATCCCGAGACGACTCACACACTCTACGATGGACAATGGATGATGGTGGTGGTGGTGGATGATGGTGTTGTAATGGTGGTGGGTGGTGGATGAAGTGTGAGAGAGGTGGTGTGCCAAGGGATGAGTTGAAATGAATCCAAGCACTCCTATTTATAGGCTGAACAGAGAGCTGGGCACGGCCCCGTGCCTGTCTGACACTCTCTCTCCTCATTAATTGTAATTCGCAATTACAATTAATGCGCCTGCTGTACTTTCGACACGCCCCCGTGTCCGCTGGGCACGGCCCGTGGTGGGCAATAGAAGCTTCTATAGGTTTGTCTTTTCTGCTGCTTCTTGGGCACGGCCCCATGCTGGCTGAGCACGGGGCGTGTTCAGCCTTCTGCCTTCTCTATTTTGCTTGGGAAGGTGCCGTTGAGGGGTCGGGCAGTCCACTTATGTTCCTTTCCTTGTATTTATGTTGGAATTAGCTGTCTTTTTGCTTCTTTTGTGTTTTTGAGCTCATTTAATCCTGAAAATACAAAATGAAGACAAAAACACTCTTTTTCCAATATTAGTACTTAAAAAGGGTTAGTTTTATGCCTTATTTGATGTAATTTATATGTTGCATTTTACACACATCAAATACCCCCACACTTGAACTTTTGCTTGTCCTCAAGCAAAACTCTTCAATATGTGGCTTACACTCCCAAATGGAATAGGTAGAAGAGAAGGTTTTGGGCTTGTCATAGAGTGTCGGGATATCCAAGATCTTTTTGGGTTTTATTTTTATCTATTTACAATCCTATTCGTAATGATTTATTTAGAACGTTTCATATGAGAAATTACTTATTTGGGCATAACATGCCTTTTTTAAAATTTCATCTATATACAAGTTCACATACCTCACGGGAGAAATCACTCACACTCGGCCGAAGGTGTATTTTTAGTGAATCACTCGAGAGCGGCATGGAACTTATTCCTACCATATGCTTGCCAAGCAATCAATCCTCCTCCTTTTTAACTTTTATACCTTTGTAAATATCAAGAGGACTTTGTGGGTTAAGGGTTAGGCTTGGGTTAAAGGTAGGTGGTTGGGATAGTGGTTAGTAGAAAAAGGGCGAAAAGTGTAACAAGTGTCGGTTTTCGTAAGACTTTCTATTTTTGTAACTTTTTATTTTGATGAAGCTTTTATTCAAACAAAGTTATTTTTGATGAACTTGTTTGTTTATTTTCTTTTTGCTTCATCATCAACATTTTTTTTTTTTGAACTATCATACGAAAAAGAACCGAACTTGTTACTAAAACAAAGGGTAAAAAAAAAATAAAAAAAAAAAGTTTTGGTGGGTAAAAGGGTTTTTTGGTTTAGGTGATGAAATGAAAAGGTTTAGGCTCAAAGGGGCTAACTAGGGGGATTTTTGGGTAGGTGGTAAAAGAAAAAGAAAAATAATGGTGTAGAAATAAAAAAAAAGGGTTAGTCCTAATGCCTCCATCATTCACTTACTCGGGTTTAAGTTGATAAGGACCGGGAATGTATCGTCATGGCAAGTTCTAGAGTTGTAAGAACCAAACGGCTATTCACACAAGAAACGAAAAATGAGCATTTAGTCTAATGATATGTAATTGTATGCTCAATAAAGGCTCAAAACTCACTTTTGTGGGAATGGGTTTTTATGTGATCAAGTATATATAATCAAATTTTAACTAAGTTTGTCATGCCTTTTCATAATTTTCTTATGTTGGTTCTTTTTATCACTACGCTATCGGTTGTAAATTTGTAAAAATATAACCTTTTTGAGAACTTGAATTTCCCGAGTTAAACCTAGACAAGTAAAAAAAATGAAATTTTTGAAAAAATTTTTGGGGTGATTAGCGGTTCCAATAGAGTTTTGTGTAAGGCTTGTATTTAGGACTTGCAAAATTCAAGGTTTTAGCATCCCCCCCCCCCCACACTTAAATTACACATTGTCCTCAATGTGTCCCAAAAATAAATTTTTAGGTTGATTAGATGTGTAAAATGGTGTTAAAAAGCAAAAATTTTCTGTTACTGGGCGCTGAACACGGCCCCGTGTTATCCGGGCACGGCCCCGTGTTCAAGTGCCAGTAACAAAATTAAAATAGGAGAAACAGAAATCTGGACACGGGGGCGTGTTGGGTGAACACGGCCCGTGTCCAGTTACCTGAACTGGGCGTTTTTCTGCAGGTGGTTCAGCACGGGGCCGTGTTGGTTGGGCACGGCCCGTGTTGAACCTTCTGAAATGGAGAGAATTGTCGGGTTGCCTTGTTCTTGTGTATGAGTTCATTTTTCTCGTTCCCCTTTTCATCCTTTACCACCATGAGTGTGTTTTATTCATTAAAAACCATCCAAACTTTAAAAACCATCCTTTCATTGCAATCATTGAGAGACCTTACATAGTCCTAAATTAAGATTAAACTTAGATAAAACAAAGAAATAATAAACCATGGAGTTCTAGCCTCTACTTTATTTTAATTAGCAAAATTTCCAAGAAGTAACTAATCTTGGTTTAACAAGGCCTTTTTGAACTCCTTCTTCCGAGTGCGGTTATCCTCATATGTCGGCGAGCCATTCTTCCACCTCCCTTGGAAGGAGGAAAGAAGGCTCATTGGCATTAGTTTGAGGAGTTTCGACTTCCACCGGGATCTCTTGTTGGTGTTCCATGGGAGGTTCCGCCGGAAAGTCTTCCCACCCGGTAGGGTTGTTGATTCCGAGTGCTAGGTTCCAATCCTGCTGAGGAAGGACTGGTTCCATCGGGGGTGCTACAAGAATATTTAACCTCTGGTGCAAGAGGTTAATTTCTTGGAAGCTGCTTTCAAGTCCCATCGTAAGATCGTTAATACGGTCGATTAGGACCTCCTCTACTGAAGTCATTTCATCGAGAGCCTCCCTTAATGCTATCACATAGTGCACAAGTGTAGCTTCAATGGAGGGTCTCTTTCCTCTTCGGCTGTTTGACGAATGCACAGAAGATGTTTCGTTGTTTTCACTCGACATCCTACGAAAAATAAACTGAAAAAGTTTATTTAATGAAACAGTTACCGGACACGGCCCCGTGCTCAATGAACACGGCCCCGTGCTCAATGAACACGACCCCGTGTTCATCTTTCTGCAGAATTTTGGAGCAAGGAAACTTGGATTTTTAAGTTATTTTCTGAACTTGTGGGGTCTTTTTAGTCGCTAATAACTTAAAACAATGTTACATAACATGTTTTTACCAAGATTTCCTGAACAAAACTCATTAATCCTTACCACAAAGTTGGAAGAATTCAAACTTTTAATGGTAGTTCTTGAAGAAAGATGGAGAAGAAGGAAATGGCTAAAAGAGGAAAGGACAAGATGGGTTGTTGGAACCTTCTTTTAGACTTACCTAGGATAGTTTGAGAGAAGATTCCTGCAAATCCCTGTCCCAAGTTGGTCCAAATGTGCAGAATTCTTGGCTGCATTTATAGAAAACGACAGCAGCCTGGACACGGCCCCGTGTGCAGGTGGAGTTCTGACACAGTTTGTCCGTATTCTGACGTACTGATCAGAATGGAATCTTTTGATGGACACGGGGGCGTGTTGGCTGGACACGGCCCCGTGTCGAGGGACTGTTTTATGAAGTTGTCTAGTTTTTAAGGAACTTGTTAGTATCGGGTGGCTCCTGATTGGTTGGAACAACCCCAAAGTGCCTAAGATACCTTAATTGTCCTAGACTAAGGCGAGAACGCAAGAGGTTGTCGGTGAGGGTAATTCCTATTTTCATTCTAGGTGGACAAGTCCAACCCTTTCCCGGGCTCTCGTTAAAGAAGGTGTATGCCGAATCGCTCAGGTCTATGTATGCACCGAACGAAGTCGATGGAGAGTCCTTCACGGCACAATCGACACAGGGACGACTATCGTCCAAGTCTTTGTTAGGTACGAAGGTATTTTCGGAAGCAACGAGGTTGTCGGAATGCGGTTCCAGCATTTTGTCATGGTCATCGTCTTGGGGTGGATCAATAAAATCCTTCCTAAGCTCTTTTAACCAATTCAGAATTAGCTTTTCTAGTTGAAATAACTCATCAAGGAGCATTTCCCTTAGAATATCTGGCTGGGCGCATTCGAGGGAGAAATAGTGCTTATTTTTACTTTCGCCCCTCTTAAGGTTGTAAGAAGTCGGTGGGTCCATGTAGTGGGGCCTATAATTTAGAAAGTAGCATTTTACTTCTTCATGTTCGCCACCACATAATTGACACCACGTACCATAAGAGTGCCGAAAGTAAAAACAATTACTATCACTCATGTTTATGTCAGAAATTACCAACCGCCGGGATCTAACGGTTCTGTTTTCAGTAAGTGAATCTTGGGCACGAGGGCGTGTTGGGTGAGCACGGCCCCGTGTTCAGCTTACTGTCTGACGTAAAACAGGATTGCCAGTTCCAATGATTTAGCACGGGGGCGTGTTCAGCGGGCACGGCCCGTGCTGAGCTCTGCAGAAGCTGAAAAACTAAGAAAATCCTAAAAAAAATTAAAAAGAAAAATAAAAGATGATTAGGCCGTTGATTCCTAACTTTCTTAAAATCCTTGTGTCCCCGGCAGCGGCGCCAAAAACTTGATGCGTGTAAAGTGTTATATATATTAGGTGTATATTTTAAGCCCTTTTTAACACTTATTTTAGCCAAGTTTTAAATTTATAAAACACGATATTTTACTAACACTAAACACACATATGGGCAAGTGCACCCATCGTGAGCGTAGTATAGCGTTGGTAAGATACCGAGGTCGTCCAAGGACACAAGAGCTTTTAGTACCGGTTTATCCTCAACGTCTAATCAAAACAAAAAGTTTAGAAAAATGTTTTAAGCTAAGAAAAATAAAAACTAACTAAAATGCTGAAAATAAAAATAAAATAAAAACAGATAGACAAGATGAATCAATTGGTTCCGACTCGTATCTAGTATAACCTTTGATTATTTCCGCACTTTTGCACATAATTAAGAGATTATCTTAGTTATTGTAGTAGGCCCCTCTTTTGAAGGTGACGTTACCCTTACCCCAGTAGTTTGAGTCAGCAAGGATACAATCCTAAAAGGGTGGATTATTGGAAGATAATGAATTAAGTTATTAATGCAGTATTGTGGTAGGCCCCGCTTTTGGCGGTGACGTTACCCTCGGCTAAGTAGTCTGAGTCAGCAGGGATACAGTCCTAAATAGCCGGGTTATAGTATTAATAGTAGTTAACTTATGAGGGGATCAAAGAGTTTGGACCCCCGCCATCCAATACCGTGAAGCATTGAAGGAGGTCCTACTAAATTTGACCCAGGTCCATTGCAGGACCTCTAAACGCTGAACAATGGCAAGACCTTTACCAAACCGTTCCCTTAACCCCCGACCAGGTAGCCAACATACCTCCATATAGACCGTGGAGATATGAATGGTGAAAATCCTTTATTTTATATAGACAGTAAAATAATGCCAAGACACCACGGACAAACGATAAGGAAAGATCACCTTCAACATAAGTAACTAGTTATTAAAGTCATTAATACAAAACCAAATAAAAAGTGCAAAAGATTAGAAATAAAAAGTATTATACTAGACACTTTGTCTTCACCAAGTGATGTAAGAGACTTAGGCAAACATGGCCTTGATTGTCAAGAACTCTTACGATCAATCTTGGATCCCGAGACGACTCACACACTCTACGATGGACAATGGATGATGGTGGTGGATGATGGTGTTGTGATGGTGGTGGGTGGTGGATGAAGTGTGAGAGAGGTGGTGTGCCAAGGGATGAGTTGAAATGAATCCAAGCACTCCTATTTATAGGCTGAACAGAGAGCTGGGCACGGCCCCGTGCCTGTCTGACACTCTCTCTCCTCATTAATTGTAATTCGCAATTACAATTAATGCGCCTGCTGTACTTTCGACACGCCCCCGTGTCCGCTGGGCACGGCCCGTGGTGGGCAATAGAAGCTTCTATAGGTTTGTCTTTTCTGCTGCTTCTTGGGCACGGCCCCGTGCTGGCTGAGCACGGGGCGTGTTCAGCCTTCTGCCTTCTCTATTTTTCTTGGGAATGTGCCGTTGAGGGGTCGGGCAGTCCACTTATGTTCCTTTCCTTGTATTTATGTTGGAATTAGCTATCTTTTTGCTTCTTTTGTGTTTTTGAGCTCATTTAATCCTGAAAATACAAAAGGAAGACAAAAACACTCTTTTTCCAATATTAGTACTTAAAAAGGGTTAGTTTTATGCCTTATTTGATGTAATTTATATGTTGCATTTTACACACATCACAACCCACTTCGTCTCTGTTCCGTTCGACCCTGATGCTCTTAAGAGTTTGAACCAGTTGTGGAATCGGCCGATGGCTAGACAATGGAAACCTCATATGATCGTTGGGATGCAAACATGACCTTGTGGGACAAGTGTTCGGCATCGACCTTTCTTCTGTTATTCTTGATAGATGTACCCTGTGAGGGGACAATTCTGCGTATCCCTCGTGGAGGATTGTTATCTGTTCTAACACGCCAGAGCGGTACAACGGTTAGCGTCATTTCAACAAGAAAATCTAGGAGCGTTTACGGAGGGATTACCCCGCAATGATAGCACTTGTTACTGATGTCAAGGCTAAGGAAAGGAGGATCGAGGATCCACCAATTGTTCGTGATTCTCCCTAAGTACTACCAGAAGAACTGTCAGGTTTACCCCCACATCGTCAGGTGGAATATCATATCGGTATCATGTCAGAGGTAGCCCTTGTTACTAGTATACCTTATTGTCTTACACCAGGAAGGTTGCAGGAACTGCCTAGTCAACTTCAGGGATTATTGGACTTGAGTTTCATCGGATCTAGTTTTTGCTGTAGGAGCCCTCGCTATACCCAGGAAGAGAAGCCTTTTCGTAGGTGTACTGATTATCGGGAACTCAACAAGGTGACAATTAGGAACCGTTGCATCGACCACGTATTGACAACCCGTCGACCAGCTGCAAGGAACAAGCTTCCATTCGAGGATTGGCTAGTGAACGAACTATTGTCAGAAGGAAGTCCAAGAGGAGAATGCTCTTAGAACAGCACGTCGAACGCATGGCAGCCATTTCAACTTTGTACATCATGATCATTGAGTGAATCAACACACTAGCAACTTCAGGTATCACATGAATCGACCGTATTTATTGGTGACATTTTGGGTCATTTCCGGGAGGAAGGGACAGCATGGACGACGCCTATATTGTATCTTAGAACTCCTGGGGGAGGAGTCATTACGTGAGAAGTCTTGTTAAATGTAACACTTAGATACGAGAAAGGCATTTTGATCATGTAATCAGCGAAGTGGAAATGCACGTGGATCTCGCTAAGATCCGTCTTGGTTGGAACTGATCGACACCAAAGAGTCCTTCGTGGACACAGCAATTTCTTGGTCTCACTTGATGCTATCACCGATAAATCACAGGATTTTCGAAGGTTGTGCAGCTTAAATCTCTCTAGCACAGCAGGGTGCTGTGTTCGTGAAGGACAGAACAGGAGGACGTCTTTCAGCTTTCGAATCCCAACTCTGCAATGCTCTGAGCATCGTTTTACCCGGGGATGCGGGTGATTCAGTGTTTTATCCTTGTGGTCCGAATCAGCGTTCCAGCTGCACAACGACGTAACACGAGAGAGTGATGGCATACGTGAAAGAGTCACAAAGAGGAACTGTGCGACACACTCGACTGACGGTGAAAACCATGGCTTTGGGATTTTGGATGGAGGCATCACTTGGACGGTACCAGATGCGTTATTTAGACCGATCGCAAGGGCCTCCCATGTACCGATGTTCGAAAGAACTAAAGCATACAATGACATCACTGGATGGAACTTCTGGATGAATACGACTGCGATACCTGAACGTGCACGAGCTCTGCAGCTCGCTATCGACTCTGACTTACCGGATCAGACTCACTCTGTTCAAACTGGAGAACTGAAGGAAGAAGAATTTTCAAGTTAAACCCATGCGGGGCATGGAGAAGCAACCTCTGCTCAACTAGGTTTTGATGGGAGGCATTAGGATCTATAAACCTTGTACTGGTAAGCAGACATGAAGGCTCATTTAGTTAAGTATGTGAATGATGGATCGACTTGTGGAAAGTCAAGGTATAGCATCAGCAACCAGCAACCCTCGCATGGAAATAAAAACAGACTGCCATGGATTTGGTCGATAGTCTACTTACAACTCAAAACAGAAACAATATCACCTGGATACTCATTGATTGTCTTGTGTGACCAACACACTATTTAGCCATCAAAGGAACGGATAAGTTTCTACACTTGCAGTCATCCATCTAAAGGAAGCGGTCGCTAGGCACGGGATATCAACCTTCATTACCTCTAATCACAACCCACGATTTGCATATGATTTGTGGCAAGCGGTGCACAAATCCTTTGGCTCGCGTTTAGACATGAGCACAATGTATCATCCACAGACGGATGGGCAGACTTAGCACACCATCAAAACCCTTGAAGACATGCTCAGGGCATGTGTGATTGACTGTGGTAACGTCAGGGAACGACATCCACCTTTAGAGGAATTTTCGTATAATAACAACAGTTACCACACCAGCATTCAGGCTACTCCGTTCAAGGCATTGTACGGACAAAGGTGCCAATCATCTCTTTGTTGGGCAGAAGTCGGAAACGGCCAAATCACCGGCCCAGAACTAGTCATACACACCGCAGAGGAGATTGCTCGGATACGACAACGAATGGCGGCAGTTCGTGATCGCCAGGAAAACTACGCTGTTAAGTGCGAGAAACCACTCGAGTTCCAATTTGGGGATCGAGTACTACCTAAAGTCTCACCTTGGGAAGGTGTACTTCGTTTTGGTATACGAGACGAAACTTAAACCGCGATATGTTGAACCTTTCGAAATCATTGAGAAAATAGGCAAAGTGGCTTACAAACTAAACCTACCCGCAGAACTCAATGGAGTTCACAACGTTTTCCACGTGTCAAATCTGAAGAAGTGTCTGTCAGATGAGACCCTCATAGTTTCCTTGAAGGAGCTCACTATCGACGATCAGCTTCGATTCGTCGAGGAACCAGTAGAGATTACTGACCGAGATGTTAAGGTTCTCAAACGCACCAGGATACCTATTGTTCGAGTTCATTGGAACTCCCGTTGTGGCCCAGAGTTTACCTGGGAACGAGAAGACCAAATGAAACACAAATATCCCCAGTTGTTCGAGAACAATGAAACCGCTTCTGAGGCTGAAGCTACTGCGGAATTTTGGGACGAAATTCCAAACCAACGGGGGGATGATGTGACACCCCAGGAAAACCAGGAAACCATGCAACCTAACCAGCTTCCTCAGTAACTATGTGCTAAATTTCGGGACGAAATTTCTTTCAAGTTGGGGATGATGTGACAACCCGAGCTTTCAAGGTCTTTCTTCGACACGCTACTTGTTTCACACCAGTGCCTTCATAAATTGTTTGCATTATAATTGTTTGCATTATAATTGTTTGCATCACTATTGTGCTTCACTGGTTTATGCACATGGGCTGAAAGTTAATGCAAATTTGATTGGACCTCCATAAAACAAGTTCACGTGATCCATCAGTTTTGTTGTTTTATATGATCCTTTATTGGCTGCCACAATCGTAATATCACATGCAACTTTATTGAGCCACACAAATCTATGACTTGAATATGTATAAGTATATGATTGATGCACTTGTTATCATTTTATTAGTATTAGAAACATTCGAACTGTTTAGGTGTATAAACTAAACTTTATATATGACGAAACATGAATATTTCACCACTAAGCCCACTCGACGAAACATGGATGTTTCGCCATCAGCCAGTTTCGTCGGAGAATGGTTGCCGAGATGGGCTTAGGCCCGAGTGAAGCCCAATCATTAACAGCCACGTTTATGATATATATGTATGTGAATCACGATTCGTGAAAACCCTAATCTTCTTATCACCTCTCACCTCTTCTCTCTCCTTGCAAACCCGACGGCAGTCTTATCATCGCTCGAAACCTTCGTCGCTCAAAACATTCGATACGGTTAGTATCTCATTATAACCCGTATAATTATCGATCGATACCTACAGATGTTTGATCATGAGTTTATGTGTTGATAGTGTTAGATTTCTCATTAAGTAGGGTTTGCTTGCAATGATGATTGTGCCATGAAACTGTATGCTAATATAGTTGCTGTGAATCTAATATGGAAACATGTGGGGGATGGTTTTCTAGAGATGTTTGTATGCATGTTATTCAATAATCTTTGGTTAGAGAAATTGATATTAGGTTGCGAGAGAACTAGAATATAAGGGGATTAAAAATGCTGAACTGTTTGATTAAGAATGAACTGATCAAATGACATGTCGATGCAAAGATTGGTTAGGTTGATTTCCTGTGTTGTAGATAATGAAACTGTTAGTGCATGAGTTAGGATCACATGAATCATTGAATAAATTCATGATTTGATCGAATAAATTCGTAAACGGAAACTGTTGAGTGAGTAATGGATTGTAAAATTTTAACTGTTTTGCTTGTGGTGAAATATCCCTTCGACGAAACACCCCAGTGTTTCGTCACACATCAGTCGACGAAACCCCTACAAGTTTCATCACATACATGTTTTGTCACCAACGCGTTTCGTCATTTAACTTGTCGACGAAAACCCTTAGAGTTTCGTCGTGGTCATGTTTTTTTATTAGGCTGGGAACTCATCAACGATTGTGGGCTGTCATGTGAGTGGTAGGTAAATGAAACAGTATGTGTGCATGATGTAAATGAAACTGTATGACGTGGCTTCATGAATAAGCACATTTAATTATTAGGGGCTGTTATGAACAATATATATAAAGGGTGGAGTTGTATGGGTGTTAAACTGATATCATGCATACTCCATTTGGGCTTATAGGGTTGACTGGGCCGCACAAGTATTAGTTGGGTCATTATTATAATCGTTGCACAAAACTAAATATTATATGTCATGTACATAATGAATTCATGATGAGAAGTTGCTTGTGAACAGAACACCTGCTAAGATACTACTTATTGATAGTAGGATGGCACGTTAACTGTTATGACTTGAATTAATGTGTGGCACTTATGCATTAAACTGTGTGGTATGTGAGTAAGGAATACGTGAAGTAATCGTACGTAGAATATGTAGCATGTGTGCACATGAAACTAATCACTATTGGTAACTATGTTAGGATGTGCATGATCGACTGTTAAACAAAGAAATTAATCTTACCGAGCAAACCAAGGTGAGTTCACACTTTCTACAAGGCATGGGATTCCCGGTGGTTTGGGAATGGGTTAATAAACTAAAACGGAACCTACATATCCTCCTTGGGTAGGATATGTACGGCCATCCTCCATGGGTAGGATGCCAAGATTAAACCTCGCGTATTCTCCTTGGGTAGGATACGTGCGTTCGTCCTCCTTGGGTAGGACAACAGGATTAAACATACTGGACCAAAACTCTATCTTAAGTCCCTCATTTTATAGCGACTTAATCGCCGAGGCCGATGGCGAGCGGGTCATTAGTTAATAGCGCTATTAGGTTTAACAAACCTCACACCGTGCCGGTAGGACGGGCGTGTACTAATGGATTAAGGCAAAGGGTCAATGATGATAGACATTGACTTATGGCACAACTTACTTTCGTTAGTAGTCGATATGGTACGGTCTGGTAATTCACATGGGAAGCCCCCACTAATTATTGAGAAGGTTTGGGAAACAGGGATACTAATTAATACGTGGTTTACAAAACGAACTTACGATTATTGAAACGAACTCAATAACTAATCAACCAACTGTGAACTCACTCAACTTTGTTGTTGACTCGTTGTTACATGCCTTGCAGGCCTTTAGGTACATATCAATGGAACTTGTTGTCTGAGAAGCTGGAGTGGTCATGGGTCGAGATACATGGAAACACAATACAAGACTAATGGCTTTTTACATGTGGTTAATAAACACTTAACGAATGATTTATGCTTCCGCTGTAAACTGTCAATTATTGTAACGTTGTAACATTTACAGTTAATCAATGAAAGTTTTATTTACATATACCTATGAGTTCAATGTGATTGATGGCTAAGATCCTGGTACGTCACACGCCCTGCGGTGTTTACGCGAGTGGTATTTTGGGGGTGTGACAAGGTTCATTGGGGAACACTAAAAAAGTGGGGAACAACGGGGAGCCGACTCAAACGAACTCCGATTGGACTCATTCCAGAGGCGTTGGAACCGGCTCGCTGAACCCTAACTAGGATCTCTTAACCCTAAATCCTAACTCCTAAATTCTAAACCCTAAAGCTAAAAAATAAGGATAAAACCTAAGCTAAACCGTAAAATCTAAATTATAAACCCTAAAAGCTAAACTCTAAAGGCTAAACCTAAAGCTAAACCCTAAATCCTAAAGCTAAACCCTAAAGGCCAAACCCTAGTATATTTAGGGTTTAGGGGTTATAATTTAGGGTTAAGAGATCCTAGTTAGGGTTCGACGAGCCGGTTCCAACGCCGCTGGAATGAGTCCAATCGGAGTTAGTTTGAGTCGGTTCCCCACTGTTCCCCACTTTTTTAGTTATAAAAACCTTTCGGGCCTTTTGAAAATTTGGGCCTTGGGCGACGACACAGGTTAGACTGCCTTGTCAACACAACCATCGTACACCACTACAACCTCACTGGAATACCATTGTCATTGAATCCACCCTTCACCAGTCACCTATTGTTGTTTCAAGTCATATAAACCAGCACCGATCTAAACCGAAACATAATATTATTATTATTGAAGCTAAAATTAGAACTTCGTCGAAGATGTTAACAAATTTGGAATAGTCTCACACACCTTGTAGAAAGCTGATCCGTGCAGGGAATGAGCTTTCAACACAAAATGTGGGTGGCCAAAACACCTCCACCCAGCGACCTACTGTGCTTTTCGACGCCATAAGTTTTTTTCACCGGAAAACCAAAATTCTGGCCACCACCGACCATTATTTCGCTGGAATTCCGATATAAAATGTGTATGGTGTGTTTATTAATAGTTTTTTATGTAATGATTAGAAGAAATAGAGATGTAGAAGTTTATATGTTGTGTTTTACATTGTTTGTTCGTGTGAGGATGAACTAGAATTATGAACTTATCTAGTGAAATCATGATGCTCTAAAGATCCTTGAAATTATCCTTTTTGGAGTTAAGGAGGTTGCTCCTTTTGATGTCAATGGTTCGAGTCACGTAAAAGACAAATTTAATGTAATTTAAGTCGTTAAAAAAACAAAATTTTCCAAGTTTAACCATTCAATATTAATAAATAAACAATAAAGTGACTAAAAGTTTAACAGTTCAATATTAAGACTTTGGGGGTGTGGAGGGGCTTGGGTTGGGGGCGTTGCTCGACACGTGAAGAGGATGAGATACACAAGCTTATGGTGAAAATGAGGGGTGTGGTGTGGCGTGGCTTAGCTTGGCTGGCCAGTCATGTGAATTTTTTTTAATTAAAGTAGCAAACCAAAGTCAGCCATATTGGACCAGCCAACTCACCCTGCCCCCCGCGCCCCACACCAAACTGAATACCCACGCCAAAGAGGCAACGCCATGCCCAACGCCAACCCGGGATGAAACAACTGGGGTTGAAGGGGCATCCCCACCTCAACCAACGCCCCACTCCCCACAGCCTAATAAATAAACAATAAAGTGACTAAAGGTTAAAATTGGACCGTTGACTTTATTTGTTTCTACACTTAGCAAAGTGGTTATCTTAGCCTTTCAAAATAAATAAAAAGTTAATAAAATAATACAAGTCTTTAATTTTACGAGGATATGGACCTTTTCCTCAAGATCCATATGTAAGGTTTACCATACGTTCGAATACGACTTAATATATTTTTTTATCCATGCTTAATCTATCACGAAAATATAAAATACTTGTATGAGGTTTCATGAATGAGCATGTATAATTTGTAAGATTATTTAAGATGCCACTACATGATTTTTTTGTAGTTTAATGATTAAGACATGAATTAGTTTGATGATTAAGACTTAAGAATCGAAAAAATATACAACGCTATAGAACGTACAAGAGAAATGATGTATGTGTAAAAAAATATGTCACATGATTCGCTTCTCCGTTGCCGTTAACATGGGCGAAGCTTTTAAGGGGAGGGAGGGGGCGGCCGACCCTCCGAACTTTTCACTCAGTATTGAAAAGTATGTAGTTTTCGTATATAAATTTTTTGGTATATACGTTTTCAACCTCACGGTTTTATAAAAATTTTTAGGTCCGATAACTTCCGCCACCCGGTCGGAAATCTCAAGCTTCGCCACTGGCCGTAAAATATAGAATTGGATTTAAATAACTTCAACTTTTACCAATTGGTTGATACTTGATAGCGCTCCCAATTTTCGATTTGTACCACACCACTCCCAACTTTCAACTTATTGGCGGATAGCACTCCCAAACTAATTGAACCCTAACCCAGTTAGTTTTTTGCTGATATGACACTTGTGTGTTGACGTGGCATCTAACGTGGAATTTTTTATGATGTGGCTGCTGAGGTGGCCGCTGACGTGGCATCTAACTTTGCTTTTTGATGATGTGTCAACTGAGGTGATAGCTGACGTGGCATCTGATGTGACACTAGTTTGGTGACGTCGCAGCCGATGTCGGCAAACTGGGTTAGTGTTGAGTTAGTTTTGGAGTGTTATCGGTCAACAAGTTGAAAATTGAGAGTGGTGTGGTACAAATCAAAAGTTAGGAGTAATATCGACCAAGTGATGATGAATGTTTGGGTTATTTAAATCTGATATCTTTTAATATCTTTCGCCATAGAGTATATTTGACTATTCAACATACTACCAAACAAGTCAATACAGTTGTGCTTGACTTACAAGTCTTTGTAAAAAGGGTCACGACGTACCATCGTTTTTAGTTGGTAGGAATGGATTTGTGGGCTTCTAGAATAGATATAGACTATAATGTAAATTTATCTCTCAAATCGAGTTTGATTGACAAAGATGGCCAAAAATTATATGTAGCTTTAAACTTTGTATTTATTGGGGTTAACTTTATAGAAATGTAACAAACTTTGTCAATTGTTTTAATTAAGCCACTAGAACTTTTTTTGTCATTTTAAAGTCATTGATGTTTAATTTAATGTTCTAATGCTATGTAATTATCTGGTTAATAGGTTATCTTAATGTTGTGTCAGGTTTCACTAATTTCTTTTTAACGTTTAATCACGCTTACAACTCACCCATCATTGTTTTGACTTTATAATATTTCTCACAATTTTATATTTTATAAAAATGGAAGAACTCGCACTCAGTATGCCGGTGTTTCCAGACTTCAAAGACTTAAGAATTTAATCAGAGCACTCTCTGTCCATTCCCACATCAACCACCATATTCAGTTGTCACGGGTGATGGCTCTTCCGCCATTGAGCACGCCGCCGCTGATATCGTGTCACAAGTTAAAAAAATAATATTCTCAGCTTGACAGGACTTCCACCGGTCACACCCGATTCCGGCAAGGTCCCGTTTCCAATCCGACCATGGCTCCAGCAGTGGCAAAATGGCAGCGGCGGAGATGGGGTATTTTGCACCGACGGTTCAGAACCGGATGCCGCCGTTGTGGTTTCTCCGACGATGTTGTTTTTATTGTCACACCATGACTTTTGCGGAAGCGTGATTATGTGTGACTTGCTTAATATCATTGCATTCAACCATAACAAACAACTATATGATAAAACCAAAGATGTTCATCCATTGATTAAGTTTAAAACATCACAAACAACATTGTCTTAAACTCCAAACACAGACTTCAAATCCGAATTACAAACCATGCAAATTCTTTAGAGTTCCATAAAGACTCGACACAAGATACTACTAAAAACTAGGCTTTGAATTAGGTATCTTATCGAGGATAAGATACACAATCCAAACCCTCAGACACCGGATGACATCTTTTATTTCCAACATCCCTTGAAACTTCCAAATGCCCGCCAGATCCACATGTAATTTCCTTGAATACATGTAGTTTGAAAACATCAACAAAAGTTGAGCGAGTTCATGTGTTTATATGTGTGCACGAATAAACCTTTGTAATCATTGTAAGTATGTAAGTTTTGTAAACCCGGTATGAAAGCAAACAAGGAAACAGATCAATTAATGGTTTGCAAGACCATTAACATGTGTGCAACGGCGTAGGAAGGCTCAAACCTAGCAGATTTTGTACCGGGCTTCCGGCTGTAAGACATGGTCACCTCATGGGCCAAACCTCGGTCCACATGGGTGTGGGCTCGCTACACCCAAATAGATCTATCACTCATGTCCCTCTGTCCAAATACGATGATTAATGGTCTTAAGTGTGTGCCTACCCATTCACATGATCTAACAGTTCATTCCTTAGCTAACCATACCAATTGTAATCGTTTGTAAACATTTTGGAACATGTACTTCACCCCCGAAGTTATAAAACAAAAACAGTTAAAAGAAAAGGGGGACATGAACTCACGGTTTTGTGTTCTTCAATTCAATCCAACGTAACTCACAGCTGATACTCGTGTGCGTGACTACCTACAACGTCCTATGGTTTATTAGACGAGCGGGTCGTGCCTTGACTTAGTATTAATTAGTGTCTTTGAGTTACGTTTCTTTGTGTCATCAACATTATTCCAAGTTATATAATTATTTGTCAAAATAATAAATATTTTAACTTAAATTATATTTATTAAATTTTGGAAAATTAGTTAAAATAATATATTTTAACTTGTCACACTTATCTATTTGTACATGAATATTTCCCCAAGGATGGGTGTAATTATACTCATATTCTTATACTTGTGTATTTTTGTCAAGTATCGGTGGCGTATTCCGGTGTATATTTATACGTACGAGGATACGTATTTTATTGTGTTTATTAAGTATCTTATACTTAACTTTTCCAGAATAATATTTCTAATAAATATCCATCAATATATATATTCTCAAAATATATATTTTTAAGAAATATTACATAGAAAAATTACTTATAATTTTTCCCCTGGCAAAAATATTTATAAATTTCATATAAGTCTCAAAAATAATATATTTTCAAGTTTAACTTGGAAAATATATATAAATTATTTTTCACCCAAAAATAATGTATTTCATATTTATTCAAGAAAATATATATTTTCTCCCAAAATAATATATCTTCTAATAATTTTCAAGAAAATATATATTTTAACTTACAAAAAAATAATGTATTTTCTCCTTGTAAAAAATATGATATATTTTGTAATAATTGTAAAATCATATTTTTGTTCTCTTGGTGTCCAAAATACTAATTACCAAAATATACTTATGAATTAATTTTTCGGAATATTTTTGTAAGTTATATTCCTTGTTGGTTTCACCAGTATTTTGGGTATAATTTATATATTCATATTCTTGGAATTTTGGTAATATTTTGGATTGGAATTTCTTGGTATTTTGGTGAGTTATATTATTTCAAGTACTAAAATAATATAACTAATTACATAATATACAAATAATCACACACATGGTGACATCTAAATATATATTTCCTAAATAAATATTTAGTCACTTTTATTTACAAAAACCAACCTACAATATTTATAATTTTTATAACAAAAATTATGGCAAACTTTATATAAAAATTCATGGTTCAAAATATACTTGTAAATATTTGTTTAAAAATATTTTTCTAAGTGTTAAATTTCTAGAAAAATTTGCCATAGTTTCCCCTAAAAATGGAGGTTTCCATGCTTTCAAAGCATATCATTTTCTTTTATAAATCACCACAATCAACAATAAACCAATCAACACTTACCAATTTGCCAAAATCAAGCATAAATTACTACTTCATGAACTTGAAAGTTTACAAAAATTTGTAGTAACTTACTAGTGTGTTTAGTAGGCTTAGTTACCCTTTAAAGTGTGGTTGTTTATTTAAAAACTTCATTTTTGAAGGAATTAGTTCTTTTCAGCTTTTAATTAAATTTTCTACAAATGTTTCTTCTTGGATTTTTCTTGTTAAATACATGATCCTACACTTGATTAACCACTAAAAATGTGGTTCATTTCTTTAAGAACCAAGTTTATGTAAATCTTGTATTTTTAACTTGGTTTCTTGAAAAATCATTCTTAAAATCATAGATCTACAAGACTTATATTTCACTTTGATCTTCATTCTTCAAGAAAAACAATTTATACTTTCAAGTTCATGATTTACACTTGGATGATTACTTTGATCTTAACATAATCATCCTCTCATCTTGCTAGATTATGTCTTTAATCACACTCTAGCATGATCATATGATGTTTAACATCATAAACACAATCTAACAACAATCAAATAGCATAACAACACTTAAACAATATGATTTCTTATGATTTTAGTCTTATGTTCAAGTTTCATGTTCTTGATTCATAGTGTTCTTTATGATTAACAACTTGTATCATTCTTTAACCACCAAAACAAGACGTAAAATGAAGAGTAGAATGATCTTACTACTAGCTCAAGGCTAGGGATGATCACTAGATGAAAATGAAGTGTATAAAAGCTTGTGTGAGTGGTCCTTCAACCTCCAAGAGTTCCAAGCTTCCTTATTCACCTTCTTACACCTTTGAGTAGTAATGGAATGTATGAGAATTGAATGATAGTGATGGTGGTGGTGCTTGGTGTTCTCGGCCGAAACAAGGAAAGGAAGAAGAAGAGGAGGTCAAGTATGAAGTGAAGTGTGAGGATGATGGTTCTGAACTTTAGGATTTACTTATAATCTTCAAATATTATTTTAACTAGTGGTTTATATGTTTAAAAAGTTGAAACATAATCTAATAAAATAATATAAAAAATCACATGTGGGGGCCACATGTGACCGTCCACAAAAGGGGGGGGGGTCTTGGTTGTGTTGTGATGATAAGTTAGATCATTTAGTTAGATTATAAGTATATTGGTTAGGTGTTTAGTTATTATATGTTTATATAGTGTGTTATGATGTTCGGGGACCATAACTAGCTTGGTAATGTTAAAACAGTGCTTCTAGTGAAAATTTGGTGTTTCGGGTAGTGTCCGGTTGTTCGGTAGGTTACCGGTTCGTTAAGGCGCTAAACTATGCAGTTTAGTATGCTTTATGTTACCCTTTGTGACAGTTTTGATTCCCGACACTTAGGAATGCATTCAGGACCATTTAACCATAATTCTGCATGATATTTAGGTGTTTAAATGCTGAATTTTGCTGATTTCTGCAAAATTCTGCAGTTTATGTGAGTTTTAGGCACTTTCCGGCACTTAAACTATCACTAGGAAGGCAGTTTTGTGATCCATACTTTCCTACACACTATACTAGTGTAACTCTTGGTTTTTGGCTCATTCTATGTCTCAATACCATGTCTGTGTATGTACTCAACTCTGTCAGCATTTTTCTGATTTGTCTGATAATTGTGCTAACTTTGTTTCGTGCATCATTTGAATCAATAAAGTTTGCATGCAATAATGATATGTCATTCGCAATATATGATGCACATGTATGTATGATAACAATAATCAGAAAGCAATTCAAGTCATTAATTGTAATTCAGCACAGTCATTAAACACTAATCATTGTTTAATAATTGTACGGATACCTGGAATTTTGACAGTTGTCATGTTCTCCCCCTGCTAAGAAAATTTCATCTCGAAATTTTAAGCTTTACTATTAGCTGCAGGGGAGTTAGGGAACAAATGTGGGTACTTAGCTTTCATACGGTCTTCACACTCCCAAGTGAACTCTGGGCCGTGCCGTGCATTCCATCGAACCTTGACAAGCTTATCACTACTCCTCCGAGTCTTGTTAATCTTCCAATCTGTAACCTCAACGGGTTCTTCGGTAAAGTGGAGTGTGTCGTCAATGTGAACTTCATCCGCAGGAATGACCACTGTCTCCTGAGTTGGACTCTTCTTCAGATTAGATACATGGAATGTATCATGAACACCATTAAGCTCTTCTGGTAGCTCTAACCTGTACGCTACAGAACCAACCCTTTCCAAAATTCTGAACGGTCCGATAAATCGTGGGTTCAACTTACCATGCTTCCCAAAGCGTGCCACACATTTTCAAGGTGAGACTTTTAACAGAACCATATCACCCACTTCGAATTCCAAGGGTTTACATCTTTGGTCCGCATAACTCTTCTGTCGATCACGAGCCGCCTTGATGCACTCTCGGATCTGCATGATCTTATCAGTTGTCTCTTGGACCAGTTCGGGACCAACCAGCTGTCTGTCGCCTGCATCTGCCCAGCATAACGGCGATCGACACTTCCGTCCATAGAGAGCCTCGAACGGTGCAGCTTGGATGCTTGTATGGTAGCTGTTGTTATAGGAGAACTCAACCAAAGGCAGATGAGTATCCCAACTGCCACCTGAATCCATTACACAAGCACGTAGCATATCTTCTAGCGTTTAAATCGTTCTCTCGCTTTGACCGTCTGTCTGTGGATGGAAAGCAGTACTCAGATTCAACTGAGAACCAAAAGCTTCTTGAAAGGATTGCCAAATCCTTGACACAAACCGTCCATCCCTGTCCGATATAATCGAGATAGGCACTCCATGACGTGCTACTATCTCCCTTAGGTACAGCTCAGCTAGCTTACCAGTGTTATCCTTTTCTCTAATCGGTAAAAAGTGCGCAGACTTTGTCAATCGGTCCACGATTACACAAATCGTATCATGACCTCTGGGAGTCTTGGGCAAGCTCGTTATGAAGTCCATAGAAATATGCTCCCATTTCCACATGGGTATTTCTGGCTGTTGCAGAAGACCTGAAGGCTTCTGATACTCGGCCTTCACCTTGGCACAAGTCAAACACTTTCCAACGTATGTAGCAACATCACCCTTAAGCCTTGGCCACCAATAATAATCTTTCAAATCTTGGTACATCTTGTCCGACCCTGGATGGGTCGAGTACCTTGATTTATGAGCTTCATCAAAAATAACATCTCTAAGACCACCAAAAAGCGGAACCCAAATTCGTCCCATAAAAATACAAGGTTCCTTCCTCGTTAGGTACCAACTTTTTCTCCATCCCACGGAGATATTCAGCCTTGATGTTTTCTTTCTTAAAAGCTTCTCTTTGTGAAGCACGAATACGCAACGAGAGATCTGTCCGAATAATCATCTCTAAATCCCTAACCCTTATGGGCTTGATCCTTTCTTTTCGACCTAAGGCGTCTGCCACCACATTCGCCTTTCCTGGATGATATTTGATTTCGCAATCATAATCATTTAACAACTCTACCCATCGCCGCTGTCTCATATTAAGCTCTTTCTGATCAAATATGTGTTGTAGGCTCTTGTGATCTGTAAAGATCGTACATCGGGTACCATACAAATAATGTCGCCAAATCTTCAAAGCAAACACCACTGCGCCTAACTCCAAATCGTGCGTGGTGTAGTTCTTCTCATGGATCTTCAATTGGCGCGAAGCATAAGCGATAACCTTTTGTCGATGCATTAGCACACAGCCCAATCCCTGACGCGAGGCATCGCAGTATACCACAAAGTCGTCGGTACCTTCGGGTAGGGATAAAATAGGTGCATCGTAAAGCTTATTCTTGAGCAGCTGAAAAGCTTCTTCTTGTTTATCTCCCCATTCGTACTTCTTATCCTTTTGAGTAAGGGAGGTCGGCGGTTGAGCAATTTTGGAGAAATCCTCAATGAATCTGCGATAGTACCCTGCTAAACTCAGAAACTGTCGGATCTCGGTTGGCGTCTTCGGAGTTTCCCAATTCTTAATCGCCTCGATCTTGGTGGGATCTACGTGAATACCATCCTCATTTACCACGTGACCGAGGAACTGTACCTCACATAACCAAAACTCGCACTTCGAGAACTTCGCATAGAGTTTCTCTTTCTTAAGCAACTCTAAAATGGCTCTAAGGTATTGCTCATGGTCTTCCTTCGTCCGCGAATAAATCAAAATATCATCGATAAATACAATCTTGAATTTATCGAGATATGGCTTGCAAACCCGATTCATCAAGTCCATAAATACTGTCGGTGCATTAGTCAACCCAAACGGCATCACTAGAAACTCGTAATGTCCATAACGTGTTCTGAAGGCAGTCTTCGGTATACTCTCTTCTTGAATCCGCAACTGGTGATAACCTGATCGAAGATCAATCTTGGAGTAATAACTTGAACCCTGAAGTTGATCGAACAAATCATCAATCCTCGGCAAGGGATACCGATTCTTGATGGTTAACTTGTTCAGCTCTCGGTAGTCAATGCACATGCGAAAACTACCGTCCTTCTTCTTGATGCACAGAACTGGAGCTCCCCAAGGCGAGAAGCTTGGCCTTATAAATCCCTTATCTAGCAACTCCTGGAACTGCGCTGACAACTCTTGCATCTCTGAAGGCGCAAGTCGATAACGTGCCTTGGCTACAGGCGCGGCTCCTGGAACCAAGTCAATGCGGAACTCGACTTGTCGTTGAGGAGGTAATCCTGGAAAGTCTTCGGGGAAGACTTCAGGATATTCCCTTACCACAGGGATATCTTCGAGCTTCGGTTCTTCGGCTTCTTTGTCCACGACATGAGCTAAAAAGGCAACACATCATTTACGCAAAAACTTCCGTGCCTTCAAACAACTAATAATTAGTAGAGGCGTATCCTGCTTCCCCCCATGAATCACGGTCGTCTCTTCATTCGCTATCGGGATGCAGATAATCTTCTCATGGCAAACAATCTCAGCTCGATTACTCGACAACCAATCCAATCCAACTACTACGTCAAAGCTTCCCAACTCCACTGGCAGGAGATCTATCGAAAACTCCCGCTCTCCAAGCTTTATCACACAGCCTCTAATCACTTCACTAGCTTCTACTAGCTTCCCATTAGCTAGTTCTATCGAGTACGGGATATCTAACTTACTTGCTACTAACCCAAGTATATTCTTAAACTCTAGAGATATGAAGCTATAGTCGGCACCGGTATCAAATAGCACACACGCAAAATGTTGATTAATAGGGAACGTACCAGTGACTATGTTCAGATCCTGACGAGCTTCCCTAGCTCCAATGTTCAATACTCTTCCCTGAGCTTGGTTATTCTTTGGGCAATCCCGCTTGAAGTGCCCTACATCACCGCAACCAAAACAACCTTGGCCACGTCCCTTCCCATTTCCACCTTGATTGTTGTTATTATTCCCTCCACGGTTTCGATTTCCCGCCTGGTTTCCATTTCCCTTCCGGTTTCCATTACCTCCCGGATTATTGTTTCCTCCCTGATTTATGTTCCCATAACCGTTTCCACCGCAGTTACTATTGCCTTTACCGCCTTGTCTACCATTTCCATGACCGGTTCCATGCCAGCATGTCTCCTTAGAATGACCAACTTTTCCACAGGTTTCACATTTTCCAACTCTGCATTGTCCAGCATGATGGAACTGACACACATCACAATTGGGCAGGGTTCCCATATACCCTTTTCCTCTATTCTCAGTACTCACAGCACCAGTTTGTGCCTCAACTGGTGGGTTTGCGTCCCTATGCTTGTTGGCATTAATGTTGTTCGTACGAGTACCCTTCTTGAAGTTAGAAAACTTCCTTTTGTTCTTTCCAGACGACTCGACATGAGTCTCCTTCTTCTTTCCCTCAAAAATCGAAAACTTGCCCAATCTGATTGCTTCTTCAGTCAATGCCACGCTCAAGTCGATGGCTTCAATAATTGTTGGTGGCTTGGAAGCAGTTACCATGCTCAATATTTGGGGTGCCAATCCCCAAATGAAACGTTCGACTCGCTTGAACTCTGGTTCTACCAAATAAGGGACAACACGAGACAAATCATGGAATCTTTGCACATACTCAGCTATTTTGGGACCTTCCATCTTCAGATTCCAAAATTCAGTTTCCAATTTCTGAATTTCGGCTCGGGAACAGTACTTCTAATGCATCAGCTCTTTCAACTCGTCCCATGACAACACATACGTTGCAACTTCACCCAAAGTTTGAACCTGAAGGTTCCACCATGACAGAGCACCATCGAGAAACAATCCAGAAATGTAAGTGAGTTGATGCTCTGGCGCACACTTACTCATCCGCAACACAGAATATGTCCTCTCAACCCATCTCACGAAAGCTACGGCACCTCCAGTACCGTCGAAGTTCAGAGGCTTGTAGTCCAAAAACTGCTTGTAAGTACAGCCTGTACAAGCAACATCATTCACAGAAAGCATTAGCAAAGCGCACTTGGAAATGTCCAAACGTATTGTAATGTGTCTTAAGTGACTTAAACATTACTGTTAGGTGGGTTATTCCCTGAGGTGCCTCCGCTGTGCTCGGAGCGAATGGCCTCATGCTGTGCGATTGCCTGTGAAATGTGTTCCTGTAATTCTGCCTCGCTTGTGGGCAACTGTGTGTTCCTTCGAGGAGGCATCTTCTAAGAAGAGGATTGTATAGGTCAGGTCTTATTCGTTAAATAATAAATAGTACGTATATATAATTGCATTTATCATAACAAGCAAGCATATAACATCACAATCATAGCACAAACATGTAAATCAATAAGGTATTTAATGAGAACATGACGATTGAGCTTTCATTAATCATCGACCACAGTTACATTGTTTACAAAGTGTATCACATCAAAAGGAATACAGGGTCACACTACCCTTGTCCAATAAGTGTATCAATATACAAAAACATACTATCAAAAGGTGGTCTCCAAAAGGCTTCACAAGCTCGGCTCAATAGTGGTGCTCTCATCAAAAGTAATGCAACCTACATAAAACTAAAAACCACTATGGTGATGGTGGTGGAGGTGGAGGAAAGAAAAGCAAGCTGCACACATGCGCAAGCTCCTCCTCAAGCTCATAGACACGTCGAATCAAGTAACTGATCTGTTGCTCGACTGTAAGGAATCGAGTATCAAACTCTGGAAAAGGAGTAAGGGGAGCAGGAGGATGAGCAAAAGGGGACGGTGATGAACGAGGGGGAACAAAAGCAGGCTGACAAGGACACAGTTAAGGACGCGGAGTCAGCTCGAGCTCCAAAACTCTGCGGCTCATAATCTCAAACTGGAGCTGAAGTGATAAAAGTAACTCATCCCGTGTATAACCAACAAAATGAGATGGATGGTAGGGGTCTGAAATCGGCATAGAATACGGTGGGAACCATCGGAATGGCTCATCAAGTGGTGAAGAAGTAAAAGGAGCAAACGGTGCAGCCTGAGTGATCTGTGGAAAAGCTGCTGAAACAAAAGGATCATGAATAGGCTACTGGCCTGACGTGCCTTCCCCTGGACGGGGCGTGGGTATGTCCTGAAGGAAAACAATAGGCAAATTAGTGCGATGGATGTCGGACTCCACAGGAGGAAAAGGAGTAACATCAGCGGGTGCGGGTGCAGGTGGAGGAATAAGTGGCTCAACAACAGGAGGGTCAACGGGTGCAGGAACTGGGTCAGGTATGAGGGATGCAATGTTTGGTAAACCAAAAGGAATAGGGTCATGATCAGGCATGGGCTCAGGATCAGCAGGTGCAACATCAGGCTGATCAACAGGAACAAAATCTGGCTCAAGACCAGGCACGGGGTCGTGTGGAGGAGATGGTGCAGCTGACATGGCTGTGTCATCATCGGAATCAGTAGCACAACGCCGTAATCCAACCGCCTGTAAGGCTGACGACGTTACAGACTCAAAGGAATCTGAGACAGAGTGCAAACTAGAATCAGAGGAGAACTCGATAACAGGAACCTCAGGAGGAGGAATAGCAACAACGTCCTCATCTATCTCTCCATCACCATGGGCATCGTCAGGAGAACCATCAACAAACAGATCAACTTCATCATCAAACAGATCGTCGAAAGGCCAATCCTCGGGAGGAATGACCACGAGAGGAACAGGATCGAGGATCGGAGCCACGATATGCTCACCATCGGGATGCCCAATGATGAGATGGTCATGGACTGGAATGGGAACAACAAAAGGATCCTCGCCTGGAATACCATCAGCAATCGGTAAATCATCTCCAAATTCAGGCAACGCGAACGGCTGAAAGTCATCCTCGTCGTCTGATAGCATGTTTGGGTCGCTCTCAGTGTCGGATGTAAGTATCTCGGGCTCAGGTGCAATCTCGTCATCTGAGACTATAGCCATCGGGTCGTCAACATCTGATAGTCCGCTCTCGGAAGAAGACATAGTGTCTGTAACAGAACAACCATAACATATGCACAAATATTAACCGCTATCATTTAGTATGCAATCAAAGACAATGTATCATGAAATCATGTATCCTCATTATTCCTCATGAATCCTTTCTATCCTTCCTAGTCTATCCCAGACTAAATGACAATTGTAACCTTGCAATCGTGTTTCTTGTCTTTCTTTTTGTGAAAATGTTTGTTCCATGGATCTGGGCGTTTGGTGTATGCAATGAAAAACACGTTGTAAAAATATTTTCGTGAGAGCCCTAATGATTGTAGTCTAGACTCGAGAAGGAATCATAGTTCGCTACAATCGAAGCTCTGATACCAAACTGTCACACCCTGACTTTTGCGGAAGCGTGATTATGTGTGACTTGCTTAATATCATTGCATTCAACCATAACAAACAACTATATGATAAAACCAAAGATGTTCATCCATTGATTAAGTTTAAAACATCACAAACAACATTGTATTAAACTCCAAACACAGACTTCAAATCCGAATTACAAACCATGCAAATTGTTTTAGAGTTCCATAAGGACTCGACACGAGATACTACTAAAAACTAGGCTTTGAATTAGGTATCTTATCCAGGATAAGATACACAATCCAAACCCTTAGACACCGGATGACATCTTTTATTTCCAACATCACTTGAAACTTCCAAATGCCTTCCAGGTCCACATTTAATTTCCTGAAATACATGTAGTTTGAAAACATCAACAAAAGTTGAGCGAGTTCATGTGTTTGTATGTGTGCACGAATAAACCTTTGTAACCGTTGTAAGTATGTAAGTTTTGTAAACCCGGTATGAAAGCAAACAAGGAAACAGATCAATTAATGGTTTGCAAGGCCATTAACATGTGTGCAACGGCGTAGGAAGGTTCAAACCTAGCAGATTTTGTACCGGGCTTCCGGCTGTAAGACATAGTCACCTCATGGGCCAAACCCCGGTCCACATGGGTGTGGGCTCGCTACACCCAAATAGATCTGTCACTCATGTCCCTCGGTCCAAATACGAGGATTAATGGTCTTAAGTGTACGCCTACCCATTCACATGATCTAACAGTTCATTCCTTAGCTAACCATACCAATTGTAATCGTTTGTAAACATTTTGGAACATGTACTTCACCCCCGAAGTTATAAAACAAAAACAGTTAAAAGAAAAGGGGGGCATGAACTCACGGTTTTGCGTTCTTCAATTCAATCCAACGTAACTCATAGCTGATACTCGTGTGCACGACTACCTACAACGTACTACGGTTTATTAGACGAGCGGGTTGTGCCTTGACTTAGTATTAATTAGTGTCTTTGAGTTACGTTTCTTTGTGTCATCAATATTATTCCAAGTTATATAATTATTTGTCAAAATAATAAATATTTTAACTTAAATTATATTTATTAAATTTTGGAAAATTAGTTAAAATAATATATTTTAACTTGTCACACTTATGTATTTGTACATGAATATTTCCCCAAGGATGGGTGTATTTATACTCATATTCTTATACTTGTGTATTTTTGCCAATTATCGGTGGCGTATTCCGGTGTATATTTATACGTACGAGGATACGTATTTTATTGTGTTTATTAAGTATCTTATACTTAACTTTTCCGGAATAATATTTCTAATAAAAATCAATCAATATATATATTCTCAAAATATATATTTTTAAGAAATATTACATAGAAAAATTACTTATAATTTTTCCCCTGGCAAAAATATTTATAAATTTCATATAAGTCTCAAAAATGCTATATTTTCAAGTTTAACTTGGAAAATATATATAAACTTATTTTTCACCCAAAAATAATGTATTTCATGTTTATTCAAGAAAATATATATTTTCTCCCAAAATAATATATCTTCTAATAATTTCCAAGAAAATATATTTTTTTACTTAGCAAAAATAATGTATTTTCTCCCTGTCAAAAATATGATATATTTTGTAATAATTGTAAAAATCATGTTTTTGGTCTCTTGGTGTCCAAAATACTAATTACCAAAATATACTTATGAATTAATTTTCCGGAATATTTTTGTAAGTTATATTCCTTGTTCGGTTTCACCAATATTTTGGGTATAATTTATATATTCATATTCTTGGAATTTTGGTAATATTTTGGATTGGAATTTCTTGGTATTTTGGTGAGTTATATTATTTCAAGTCCTAAAATAATATAACTAATACACATAATATACAAATAATCACACATATGGTGACATCTAAATATATATTTCCTAAATACATATTTAGTCACTTTTATTTACAAAAACCAACCTCCAATATTTATAATTTTTGTAACAAAATTTATGGCAAACTTTATATAAAAATTCATGGTTCAAAATATACTTGTAAATATTTGTTTAAAAATATTTTTCAAAGTGTTAAATTTCTAGAAAAATTTTGCCATAGTTTCCCTTAAAAATGGAGGTTTCCATGTTTTCAAAGCATATCATTTTCTTTTATAAATCATCACAATCAACAATAAACCAATCAACACTTAGCAATTTGCCAAAATCAAGCATAAATTACTACTTCATGAACTTGAAAGTTTACAAAAATTTGTAGTAACTTACTAGTGTGTTTAGTAGGCTTAGTTACCCTTTAAAGTGTGGTTGTTTATTTAAAAACTTCATTTTTGAAGGAATTAGTTCTTTTCAACTTTTAATTAAATTTTCTAAAAATGTTTCTTCTTGGATTTTTCTTGTTAAATACATGATCCTACACTTGATTAACCACTAAAAATGTGGTTCATTTCTTTAAGAACCAAGTTTATGTAAATCTTGTAATTTTAACTTGGTTTCTTGAAAAATCATTCTTAAAATCATAGATCTACAAGACTTATATTTCACTTTGATCTTCATTCTTCAAGAAAAACAATTTATACTTTCAAGTTCATGATTTACACTTGGATGATTACTTTGATCTTAACATAATCATCCTCTCATCTTGCTAGATTATGTCTTTAATCACTATCTAGCAAGATCATATGATGTTTAACATCATAAACACAATCTAACAACAATCAAATAGCATAACAACACTTAAACAATATGATTTCTTATGATTTTAGTCTTATGTTCAAGTTTCATGTTCTTGATTCATAGTGTTCTTTATGATTAACAACTTGTATCATTCTTTAACCACCAAAACAAGACGTAAAATGAAGAGTAGAATGATCTTACTACTAGCTCAAGGCTAGGGATGATCACTAGATGAAAATGAAGTGGATAAAAGCTTGTGTGAGTGGTCCTTCAACCTCCAAGAGTTCCAAGCTTCCTTATTCACGTTCTTACACCTTTGTGTAGTAATGGAATGTATGAGAATTGAATGATAGTGATGGTGGTGGTGGTGGTGCTTGGTGTTCTCGACCGAAACAAGGAGAGGAAGAAGAAGAGGAGCTCAAGTGTGAAGTGAAGTGTGAGGATGATGGTTATGAACTTTAGAATTTACTTATAATCTTCCAACATTATTTTAACTAGTGATTTATATGTTTAAAAAGTTGAAACATAATCTAATAAAATAACAAAAGAAAATCACATGTGGGGGCCACATGTGACCGTCCACAAAAGGGGGGGGGGGTCTTGGTTGTGTTGTGATGATAAGTTAGATCATTTAGTTAGATTATAAGTATATTGGTTAGGTGTTTAGTTATTATATGTTTATATAGTGTGTTATGATGTTCGGGGACCATAACTAGCTTGGTAATGTTAAAACAGTGCTTCTAGTGAAAATTTGGTGTTTCGGGTAGTGTCCGGTTGTTCGGTAGGTTACCGGTTCGTTAAGGCGCTAAACTATGCAGTTTAATGTGCTTTATGTTACCCTTTGTGATAATTTTGATTCCCGACACTTAGGAAAGCATTCAGGACCATTTAACCATAATTCTGCATGATATTTAGGTGTTTAAATGCTGAATTTTGCTGATTTCTGCAGAATTCTGCAGTTTATGCGAGTTTTAGGCACATTCCGGCACTTAAACTATCACTAGGACGGAAGTTTTGTGATCCTTACTTTCCTACACACTATACTAGTGTAACTCTTGGTTTTTGGCTCATTATGTGTCTCAATACCATGTCTGTCTATGTACTGAACTCTGCCAGCATTTTTCTGATTTGTCTGATAACTGTGCTAACTTTGTTTCATGCATCATTTGAATCAATAAAGTTTGTATACAATAATGATATGTCATTTGCAATATATGATGCACATGTATGTATGATAACAATAATCAGAAAGCAATTCAAGTCATTAGTTGTAATTCAGCACAGTCATTAAGCACTAATCATTGTTTAATAATTGTACGGATACCTGGAATTTTGACTGTTGTCACATTTATCACTGGAGATACCGAAGGGTTGCATCCATTAATGTCTTTTTGGTGGCGTGCAATTCCTTTACCGGAGATACTGAAGGGTTCTAGTAGCCGTTGATGACAAGTTTATCAAAGGCGGTGGCGGGTTGTCAGGCGTTGTGCATTTCCTTGCCGGCGAAGGATACTTGCAGCGGTGGTGTGGGGTGTTTCAAGGTCCACGTGCAGTGATGTTTCAAAGGAAACATACAACAGATATACTTAAACATTATATTATAAAGTAATTATTATTATTATTATTATTATTCATCCTTAATTTTTGAATATTTCAAAAAAAAAAAAAGATAAAAAAAGTGGTAACCTGATGACCTAATTGCATACCATTAAAACACTAAATTAAAGTTTAGTTAATTTATTGAGACAAAAAAGCTTGGATGATTTAATTGAGACAGTGAGCAAACTTAGTTACATATCTATGACATTTTCTCTATTGGGTTGAAAATATAAAATCATGACATATCGGTTCCTTATATATTTCAATCATCAATGCGTTGGTACTTTAACTCTCCATATATATCTCTACTATATTATGATATATTTTTCAAAGACTTCTTAAAATTTAACTAGTACACGCATAATTGCGTAAAGTACAAAACCTAGTGAACATGTTAACCACTTTTTAAGGGCAAATCTGTCTTTTTAACAACATTTACATCATTACCCCTCAAAACTTACAGTTTTCTCCATTTATCTTTATGTGTGTATTCCTCAAATTTATTTTTCCTTGTTTTTCTCTTATATTTTTCAATATATTATGTTTTAAAATATTCTGAACATATCGTTAAATCGTGCTTATTTTTATCAACGTGTCAATGTAAATTTTATTCAAACATCGAGATGTAAATTATAATGTACAAGACATTCACGCATTCATGTACACGTCTTTTGATGCATTATAATGTTCAAGTCAGTTATCTATATCATATTATAATACATTTTACAAGAAACTCTTTAAATTTAAGTAGTATATATATAATTGCTTAAAGTACAATACCTAATGCAAATGTTAACCACTTTTTAAGGACAAATTTGTCTTTTTAATAATATTTACGCCATTACCCCTCAAAACTTTTAATGTTCAAGTCAGTTATCTATACTGTATTATAATACATTTTCCAGGAAACTCTTGAAATTTAAGTAGTGTATATATAATTGCTTAAAGTACAATACCAAATGCAAATGTTAACCACTTTTTAAGGGCAAAGTTGTCTTTTTAATAATATTTATGTCATGACCACTCAAAACTTATAGTTTTCTCCAATGTTTTTAGGGCTGGACCGGTTGTCGAACCGATCTCCTTACCGGTTCACAGGTCGGGTTGGTCGGTCAGGATGTAACGGGCTATGCGATAAATATTATAAAAAAATAAGATGGATAAAATTGACTTTTTTAATTAAAAACCTGGTTCAACCGACCTGTTTTCCGGTCCAATCGCTAGTTCCTGGCCCAACCGATCAGTTCGATTCAAATGGGTCTAATATGGTGAACCGGACCGGCCAGACCCCCGGTTACCGGTCAGACCGGTCGGTCTGGTCCGTTTTCAAAACATTAAGTTTATCCCCTTAACTCTACTCATGTATTCCTCAATTTTATTTTTCTTTGTTTTTCTTTTATATCTTTCAATATATTATGCTCTAAAAAAATCTGAACAAACTGTTAAAACGTGTTTATTTTTGTCGACGTGTCGATGTAAATTTTAATCAATATCGAGATGTGAATTATAATGTACAAGTCATTCATGCATTCATGTATAAGTCTTTTGAGGCATTACAATGTTCAAGACAATTAGATGGTTATAATGTACAAGTTATTAATGGATAAATGTACAAGTATTGTAAGCACTTTTATGATTTAATTCAAATTAACTAAAAAAATTAAAACATACATAATTATAACTATTCCATCTAACTTACTAGTTAGTTTAGAACTTATAGTATGCTTCCTTAATATTTACACATATATTTCTCAATTTTATTTTTCTTTATTTTTCTCTTATATCTTTCAATATATCATATCTTAAAGGAAAACTGGAAAATAATAATCTTATCTATCTGAATTTGGCCAATAATAATCCCAACTCAGGAAATAGCCGCTAATAATCCGACCTCGTCCAATTTTTTTGTAAAATACTCCACAGTAAAATCTAGCTAACGGTGTTATAAAAAATGGTGACGGGACTGCCACATGTTAAATGACTCAAATGACATGGATTTTTTAAATGACATGGGTTATTTTAAATCTTTTATTGGTTTTATTGACTGAGTATAAAAGGGGCATTGATCCCAACTTAAAACACCAGACAATCAAAACACACCAACATGAACCCTAATTCTACACATTCATAAGTGAACCCTCAATCTACAAATTAAGCTTCTTCAATCGATCCCAATAACGAAAATATGAGTTCATCATCATCGTTTGCTTCAATTCGTTCAAAAACCCCAAAATTTTCAGATTTGGCACGGATGGAAAAGTTTATTGTAACCATGAATTAGTTTCAAGCCGTAGGGTGGCTGGAAATCAAAGTTCAAGGCAAGGAGAAGAGTTTTGTGGATGCCCTCTATGGCCTGTAAGTTAATTTACAAAAAAAAAATTGATATTGAATTTCGAATTTTAACCAATTGTTTGTAATGCATGTATATAGCGATCTGATTGCAAATTCTTTATGTGGAAACAAGAAGTCGATGTTGTGTTATCAAGTGAATGCAACTGTCGTTTCGTTGAGATGGACAATGCAAGACTTGTGTTGGAGAAGACGTTGATAGAAGAAGAGAATAAGAGTTTGAAAAAGCAATCAAAGAAACAACAAGAATGTTGGTTTTAAGAGTGGGAGAAGGATTAAATCAAGATTCACTCGCATAAACAACAAGAATGTAGCAACAATTTTAGCATACCTGATCGTTTGCAGCTTTCTTCTTAAGATGGATTTTAGGGTTTTCAAGAGATGGGGTTTTGATCTTTGGTGTGTTATGTTGGGGTCAATGCCCCTTTTTATAGTCAGTCAACAGTAAATGATTAAAATAATCCATGTCATTGGAAATAAATAATCTGATTTGAGTCATTTAACATGCGACAGTCACGTCACCATTTTTTATAACGTCGTTAGCTAGATTTAACTGTGGAGTATTTTACAAAAAAATTGGACGAGGTCGGATTATTAGCGGCTAATTCCTGACTTGGGATTCTTATTGGTCAAATTCAGATAGATGAGATTATTATTTTCCAATTTGCCTATCTTAAAAATTATGAACATATTGTTAATATGTGCTTATTTTTGTAGATGTGTTGATATAAGTTTTATTCATTATCGAGATGTGAATTATAATGTACAAGTTACTCATGCATTCATTTACAAGTCTTTTGATTTATTATAATGTACACGACAATTAGACGTTTATACTATACAAGTTTTTAATGCATCAATATACAAGTCCTTTAAGCACTTTCATGACTTAATTCAAATTAATTATTTTTTAAAAACATGTGGTATAATCGAAATCGTTCACTGGACGTTTACAATTAGTTTAAAACTAACAGTTTTCCCCCTTATCTTTACCCATGTATTTCTCAGTTTTATTTTTTTTCTCGTATATCTTTCAATATCTTATATTTTAAAATAATTCTGAACGCGCTGGTTAAAACGTGCTTGTTTTTGTCGATGTAAATTTTGTTCAATATCGAGATGTGAATTATAATATACATGTCATTCATGCATTCATGTACAAGTCTTTTGATGCGTTATAATGTACAAGAAATCAATTCATTAATATACAAGTTCTTTTAGCACTTGTATGATTTATGCATTCATATGTAATGTAACGCTCTGTATATTTCTTTCTTTTCCATTTTAATGTAACATGTATTCTCTCTTCAATTCCTTGTAATTTTGAGACTTGATCATAATGAAAATTCTCTTTTATATCATTTTTGCGTAATTATTTATTGTATAATACATAAATACTCACGAATACGTATTCTAATTCCAACCGAGCAACAGATCGAGATTATACTTTCTTTGGAATGTTATTTCATAAATGTTTTTATTATTTACCATGCTTGCATACACATAAATACCCAAAACATGCTTAACTATGAGTTTTTAGCATAAAATAACAAACAAAGCAACTTCAGTGACTAAAACTGATTTTTTGAAAGTTTGTAGAAGTCCTTGCAGATCGTATCAATACCCTTTGTGGTCCTTATGGGGTGTGTTTGGCGGCAGACTCGCAATAACTTGCGTTTTTTTAATGTTTCCCTTCTTCTAACCCCCAACCAACTCCTTTAATACCCCAAACCCTAATCCTACTTATAAATACTAACCCTATGTAGCATTTGGTATGTAGAAATAGAAGGTGGAATGAAATGGATCATTATGATGGAATGAAAAGAAACATGTTTGGTTATAAGTGGTAATGGAATTTAGCATTCCACAGGAATGTAACTCCTTCCAAGTATAACAAATTTCATTCCTTGGTAAGGGGATGTTTTTTTTTTCATTCATTCAAGGAACGAAAGAAATATATTATTATTATTTTTTTTTACTGTCGCAATTATATTCTTGTCGTTTTTAATAAATTGTATTTCATTAGTTCGTCTTTTTTTTGTCTATCAAACTGTACGAAGTAATGATTTATTCTATTCTCATATGAGTAACCAAACATCACAATGGAATGGAATGATCCATTTCATTCCATTGTTCATTCCATTCTCTCGTTTATTTCATTACCTCATACCAAACAGACCCCTAACACCTCCTAAACACTTTCACTACTCCAAAAACTCTATTAAACCCTTTCAAACCATCTATTTCTCCAACTTTGGGTAGTGAATTCAAATACCAAAACAATGAGTTTTGGCTTCCTTCTTGTGTATTTCTTACTTTTTTTCTTCTTCCCTGTACTTGGAAAAGCCTCTAGGAGTTATTCCACTTGTTTACCAAGGTAAATAACCATTTTTGAGGACCAAGTTGGGATTTTTCCTAAGCTAAATATACGTGCTTTCTTTACTTTGTTTTTGAAACTTCCTCACACCAAACAAAGTCACCAACAAGTTTCCATGTTGAATGGATTATGTTAAGGCTATTTCCAGAAACTTTGAGGTTCATTTGCCTCCCTTTTGTATCTTTTTAAGTCTCTAAGTAACCTACAACCAACTACGTGAGTGAAACCAAACCAAGTCTCCAAACAAGCAATGTTGGAAGACTTGTGTTAAGGTACAAATGGTGATGTTGAGGACCTTGGTTCTACAAATAAAACTTCCACCATCTCTCACTTGATTACTTAGAAAAATAGTTAGTTTACTTATGCGTTATTTCCTGGTATTCATGACCATCCAAATTATCAATTATGTTGGTAATTTTGTGCAATGGTGAAACTCTTGAGGTTTGTGGATTACCCTACCTCGAATGCTTGACTATATAAATAATAATTTATACATATAATACTTTCCCTAAAACCAAACCATAATATCAACCAACCCATGGTTGAATGTTATGTGTTAAGGTGGAGAATATCCTAGTCTTAGATTCCTTATTTTGGACTTTTAATGGGTGTTTAATACTCATAAAAAACTCACACTAATAACAATGTCCAAATAAGTGTCTAGGCGGGATGTGTATTATGCATTTTCATACTCGTAATTTCCGATTACTTTCCAATCTCCAATCCTTATACTAATACACCTTTGTTTACAATTTTAGGGTGACTTTGGAGCTCCATCCCCCAAACCCGTTCGCTCACATCTTGTGGATTTTCTTCGCAAAACCGTGAGTTCATACTAAACCCTTTTACGTTTAAAACACTATCTGGGTTGCAACATGTACTCGTACTAAACACCCATACAAACAAACTTATTCAAAAAGGCAATCCTTAAACATTCTTATTTGTTATGCTAAGTGTGGATATATGTTAAAATATTCTTATGTTTAACTATCTATCATTAACCTTACAAGCCTCCCTTAACATGTATAGCGCTATAGGATTAACACATCGCCCCATTTTGTGGGTCATTGTTAATTTATTCTATTCTACCTTATTTGCTTCGGTGATAAGGATATGCTAGTGCCAAACTTTGGATTGATTTTTAGCTTTTGCATGCTAGTATGATACATAATTTAGTATGCTATAAATATGTGGATTTGAGATTTATTCTTATGCTATGTAATCAAACTAGTATGCTCACCGACATATTTATTTGTTGACGGATATTTTATACATGTTGCAGGAGACGTTTGAGATGCTATCAAAATAAATTACTTAGGATAGATTTAGATACTCACCTAACCTATCTATGCAATTATGATGTTTTAGTCATGAAATTTCCGATTTTTGTGTTTATGTTCTTGAACAATGTAATGTTTTATTTGATTATATGACAACGAAAATTTTTAAATCTTAATATATCGCAAATTTAGTGCTATGATGTCTTTGAACAATCTATTACGTCTCACCTCGATGTTTCCGCCATCGGTTGGGGTGTGACATACGAGTCTTTTGATGCGTACAAGCAGTGGCGGAGCTTGACCAAAAATTCCGATGGGGCGTAAAGTGATGGGTCCCAGATTTTTTTTTCCTATTGTTATGTTTCGGGTCGGGTCGGCTATCGATTCGGGTCAAGTCAAATAATAATAGTTCCAAATAAAACTAAAAATATTCATTCATTCAAAGGACCCGTTCTTACACATAAAAACTTGCGATTTTATTGTGTGGTGGGTAATCTAGAGTTAAACAAATAAGAGTTCAAATATATTTACAAAACTACCCATCACTTATATAAAAAGTGGTAACAAACTTTACTTTAATTTATATATTGTATAAATATTTAGGATATACAAAGTGGTAACAAACTTTACTTTAACTTATATATCGTATAAATATTTAGAAAAAATAATTGGGGGGAGGCGATCCTATATAATTTTTAAAATTTCTGGACGAAAAATCAGAACCTATACACTTCTAACCGAAATATTGGGGTGGGCGGGTGCACCCCCGGGCACCAAGTAATCTTCGCCTCTGTGTACAAGTCAACTAGATGGTTATAATGTACAAGTTATCAATGCTTTAACATACAAGTCCTTTAAGCACTTTTATTAGTTAAAGCAAATTAACTAAAAAATTTAAAACATGTAGTATAATCGAAATTGTTCCCTCCAACTTTGCATTTAGTTTAAAACTTACACCCTTATCTTTACCCACGTATTCCCCAAAATTATTTTTTCTTTTTCTTTCATATTTTTCATATATTATGTTTAAAAAAAATAAACATATCATTAAAACGCACGTATTTTTGTCGACGTAAAATTTACTTAATACCGAGGTGTGAATTATAATGTATAAGTCATTCGTGTATTCATGTACAAGTCTTTTGATGCATTATTATGTAAAAGTCAATTAGATAATTATTATATACAAGTTAATAATGCATTAAATCCACAAGTCCTTTAAGCACTTTTATGACTTCATTCAAATTAACTAAAAAAATAAACATGTGGTATAATCGAAATCGTTCTCTCCTTACAGTTAGTTTAAAACTTACAATTTTAATTATCTCTTATCTTTACCCACGTATTCCTCAATTTTATTTTCTTCTTTCGTATCTTTCAATATATTATGTTTTAAAAAAAATTAAACATACTATTAAAATGTGTCTGTCGATGTAAATTTTATTCAACATCGAGGTGTGAATTATAATGTACAAGTCACCACAAGTCTTTTGATGTATTATATTGTAAAAGTCAATTAAACGGTTATTATATACAAGTTATTAATTAACGCATCTAATGTAAAAGTCCTTTAAGTACTTTTATGATTTTTAAGTTTTATAGTCGTGTTATTTATATATGAAATAATTCATTTTGAACCCAAATAAGCATTTTTAAGCACCATACATAACCAATTCATTCTTGCAGTCAAGAAACATGTCCATGTGATTATGAAGATGACAACTTAAAGAAATTTTGGGTACCCAATTACAGGGTAAGGTTATTGTAAAAAAGATAGTTTTTGTGAGAAAGGTAGGAAATAATATTAGCCATTAGATCATTAATCTAATGGTTAAGATTAGAATGGCAATATTGTAATTAAAATAGTGTTTTTTAAATACTGATTTGATTTAATAGGGGTAAAATAGGGCATGCATATACTTTCAAAATCAATAACCGTATCTATTGTACCTGATTTCCTTCTCCATTGCGATTGTTACGCTCGAAAAAACAGGGTGTTTCTTTCCCCACCAAATATTATAAGCTTAATCGGATACAATGAGCCCTAATATTGAAATCGTTTACAAGCGAAAGAGGCGAAGGTCGTCATCTGATACAATGGAACAAAAGGACGAAGAAGAAGAAGAAGATGGATCATTCAAGTGTAAAAGACACTACAAAACGGCGGCTTACACTACCAAAAATCAAGAAAACATCCTCTGATTTTAAAAAAGGTTTGTCTGTCTTCTTTTATACTTTTGAAGATTAATGGAGTTTTTTATACTTTTGATCGATTGTCGAATGGTGTTATAACTAGGGTTTCATTAAGTAAGGGTGTTTTTTCAATGGTGTTATGTTGTTCATGTTTAGTTTGATTTTGGTGTTATATCAGTTTAAGGTTTTTTATTTTGCTAGATTTGGTATTCGTGCAGGGTGTTTTTTTTCATATGGTGTTATTAACCTCTTGTTTAATTCTATTTGGTGTTTTATGGTGTTTTTAAACATGATGATATGTATGGTGTTATTTATCATGATTGTAAAACTAGTGTTTAATTGATTAAGGGTGTTGTAATGGTGTTATGTAGCTTATGTTTAGTTTTAGGGTGTTATTTGGTGTTATGTATGTTTAAGGTGTTAAGTTTGGGTAGTTTTGGTATTTGTGCAGGGTGGTTGTTTAAAAATGGTGTTATAATCCTGTTTTATAGTTTTATTTGGTGTTTTATGGAGATTTTAATGGTGCTTTTTAAATGGTGTTATAAACATTTTGATATATATGGTGTTATTTATAATGATCTGCATTTGAATGGTGGTTGTTTATCCTGCACTTTCATGAAAAGGTGTTATTTATCGTGTTGATTTATATGAAGATGTTATTTATTCTGGCCATTGAAAAAATATGGTGTTAACTAGGGTGTTAATTTAACCTGGACTTATATGATAGGTGTTGTTTGACAAGGGTGTTAATTTAACCTGGCCTTATATTAAAGGTGTTGTTTGTGAACGGTGATTTAGATGAAGTGTGTTATTTATCCTGGTCTTGTATGAAGGGTGTTATTTATCAATCTGATCTATAATAAGAGTGTTATTATGGTCATTACAACAATGGTGTTATGTATATCCGTCTCAAGCGGATTTAGAATAAGTTGTATTACATGAATTCAATAGATGAAGTATTTTAAAAAAAGTTATTAATTTATTCTATAGTCAGGTCAAGCCATCGGCTTAGGGGCAAAATGTACAAATCACGTTTCAAAAACACAATTGACAGACCATTGGTATGTAGTGACTCAGAAACGTCAAATAACGACAACAGAGGTAATCCAAATATAGTTTAAAGTATACAGAAACAAAGAACAATAAAGTTTAGCCATATGTAAACGTTTGTTGATGAGTGTTGTTTTTTACTATGTTCGCTTTGAATTAAACAGATGGTGATGATGGGATGAAAGATGCGGGTAATGCAAAAGCAAGAGAAGATGTTCCGCCATCGATAAAAAACACACAAGGTACGTTTTGAAAAAAATGATGCTGTGATTATAATTTGTTTATATATAAGAAATGTTAAAAATTGATTTTTGTTTGCAGACCCGGATGTTAATAATAGTCAACTTGTCGTACACCCAGACGTCCATATAACATCAACAACAGGTATTATGTTGAAGAGTTTATATTTTGAAGTACTTGTTTACTAAAACAAATATTAAAATTTGTTGTAGATCGGTTGCGAGACGCGGATGACGATTTTGTTGACACCCCACCACCGGGTAAGCGACGGAAATCGGCTGCCAAAAGAGGACCGTCTCGTGGAATGCATCAACCAGTTTACCAGCCATATAAGCCATTCACGGGTGCACGGATCAGGCCAAAAGTAGGTATCGACAACCTGATAACACTAGCATCCGGCCTAAATGATGAACAACGTAAGAAAGTGCATGAAATTGGGTTTGGGTCGATATTTGGTTATGAGGTGACAGGTGTGCCAACTGCTTTGGCAAACTGGTTGGTTACAAATTACGACCCAGAAAATGGTGTTTTAAACGTGGGCGGCGGGCGCACTGTAAACATAACGGCGGAGCTTGTTAAGAGAGTTTTCGGGCTGCCTATGGGTCCAACAGTTCTTGCTGAGAAGAAGAAGGCGAGCAAAAGGAAGGATGTTGTTGTCCAAGCGTTCAGAGATCAGTTTAAGCATATGGATATCACCCGCTTGTCGCCGGTTCAGCTGATGAATTACATATTGGAATGGCAGGCTGATGACGGAAGACTGTTTGTGCTGAACTTCTTGATTCTTTACTTTTCACTACTAGGAGAAACCACGACGAACAATTCCGTCAACATGCGATTCATTTCAAATATTCAGCCGGACGTGGATATCAAAAGCTTCAATTGGTGTGCGTACATGGTCACGTGTCTCAAAAGAACGAAAACAGCGTGGCATGGTGGTGATGATGCTTTTCGAGGGCCGATGTTGTTACTTGCGGTAATTATTTAATTTTTAGTTAAATAACTGATATGCAGCCACATATCAGTAAATTAAACAATGTGTAATTTAAATAACACCTTGGCTAGCTGAGTAACACCATAAGTGACAGAATGAATATTTGTATTTCTAAATGACACCACATATGTTTAAATAACACCATATAACTGCATATCACACTTTTTTACTTAATAACACTATTACTTAATAACACTATCTAATTGCTTAACACCCTAGTTTACATAATAACAATTTATATATCTAAATGACACCACATGTCAGTATAATAACACTATGTACCTGCATAAACACCCTATTTTACTTAATAACACTATATAACTGAATAACATCACTGTTGTTATCTTGTTTACAATTATTTTGACAATTATGCTGGGAATGAAAGTTATTGCAAAATATTGGTGCATGTTGCTTACGGAATTGTGTTGAAGAAGATACCTTCATCACACAGTTCAACTATTATTGAACTTGTAGATGACGATCTTCTGAACAATCTCGAATGTGATATGGAAAGTATGCATTCTGAACAAAATAAGAAGAGAAAGACGAGGGAAGATAAAAAACCCAAACGAGTAGAAGGGGATGAGTGTGGTGGAAAAAAAATCAAGAAGCAAAAACAAAAACAGGAAACAGGAATGGAAAAGGAGAATCCGATTGATGAAGGAAATGAAGAGATCGAGATTGAAGATGATGATGCGCACTTGGGTATATACAGACACTGTGCAGATTACCTCCTGTCACAAACTGACACCCAAACATGTGCATTATTTGTAGGTCCGGATGGCGAAGTGCGCATTCCGATGGTATCACAGTATGGTGACACTCCATCAGCATCAGGAACATCAATTCAGGATGATTTTGAGCTGGTAAACATCTTATGATTCATACTATACTTGAAAGTATATGTTATTTCTCATGATATGTTGTTAAACCGTGGTTTTGTACAGGTCCGGTCGAATTTGTTGGATAACTTGTTTAACGAATTTGAGATATGCGTTAACAAGATCAATAACACCATAACAGAATCGTGTCTGATGTTCCCAGAGAGTGATATGCTGAAACAAAAAGCATTGGAGTGGAAGGATATAATGAAAAAGCACCTTGTTGTTGATGATGAGGAAAAAAAGCATGGAGAAGAAGTGGAAAAGAGAGATCAAAAGGTTGACGCAGAAAAGGATGATGTGACCAAGGTAGCTGAACAAGTTAATCCGCAAAAAGGTAGTGTATCCTTAGACGGATATAACACTCCTACGAACGAGCTAAAAAAAGATCATATAACACAACACACTTCTCCCTTCTCACCAATGACGTCTTCATTTGTCGCAGAACTGGACAAAGTTGTTGAAAGGGTTCAAAATGAAATTACACCAGAGACAAAATTCAACGTTTTAGGAATTGAACAGGTGAACTTGTCAGCAAGACTGGCAGACGCATCAACAGATGAAAAATGTAAGGAAGTAACGCAGCCTGTTCAGCGTCAGGGATCGCCAAGGCCGAAACGAACAATCAAGCTTCCGGAAGCACTGCGGTCACCGTATGTCGAGCGGGTTGTCATGTTGAGAACCATTCGTTCTCCACCTGAAGAGGCACTGGCCCGATGGATATTTTCTGCAGTAGGAAACGTATGGTAAGAATCTGAATTGGACCTTAAAAAATGTGTTTATGTAGTGTATTATACGTTATAAGTTTTGAACAAATATTGAATTATACATTGTTGTCTATGGTGTTTCGGTTTGTAGGGATGTTTTGTTCAGCGATGATGGTAACGTGTCGGTGATGAGGGGGCCTTTTGAGTCGATGATGCCTGGTGTAACTGTGCACGTGAATGTCATCAGTGCCTGGGCCGCATTGTTGAACTATGAAGAAAAAAAAAGGAGGATTGGGACATCCCCAAGATTATTCTGCAACGCAGGAATGTTGGTAAGTTAAATTTCTGGATAGTATTAAGTGAGAACAGACCGTATTATGTGAGCATAGTGAATAACACCATGTATATTTTGTCTGCATAAATAACACCATATGTCTGTAAAATATAAGATTATTGTTTAATTATGTCTGATTAAATAACACCATAGTTTGATTACTGAAAACCTTCACAATTTGGTTTTTGTTAACCTGAAAAAACACTACAGCTCGAAAAAGCAGACTGTATCATATGAGCATAGTTAATGACACCATGTATTATTTATGACTGCTTAAATAACACCATAGGCCAGGAAATAATAACACCTTTAATTAATTGTGTATTACTTATATAACACCACATATGTGTATTACTTATATAACACCATAAATATGCTTGTGAATTCTTAACTCAACACCATAATTTATTGTTTTGTTTACATGAAAAACACCACAGCTGGAAAAAGATTTCGCGTTGTCTGATGATGGCCGATTAGCAGAATTTACGACAAACATGAATGCTGTGCTGGCTTCAACAGAACCAAAAGTATTTAAAGGCAACTTCGAGATGGTGTTTATACCTATGTTGACCGGGCAACATTACTATCTGCTGTTTTTCAACTTGAGAACAAGAGATGTCTTTATTATTGACAACGTAGCAGGTGATGCTCGCTTAGAAAGATACCACGGAAATGTGGAGAAGATGGTAAGTTTTTGAATGTTTATATTTATGCAGCTGCCGTAAGAAGTAAAAAATTATTTCTTAACATCAATAATGTGTAACTGCAGATAAGTACATTTTGTCAGTATCTAAAACCGATGCATCCTAGAATCGCCTCAATGATAAAGAATACACAACCAGTTCGACTGGAGTTGCCATGGCAAACACTTTACAATGGCATCGACTGTGGTATTTTCCTTATGCGGCATATGGAGACTTACACTGGTAATCGCGTTTAAATTTCTGTTTAGTAAAAAAAGTAATTAAAATACATGTTGCCGAAATATGAACAATTCTGATGGTTTGGTATTAAATAGGAACACACGTTGGACATTGGATGTGTGGTTTATCGAATGAGAGGGACATTACTGGCGAGGTGTTGCCTGATCAAGCACGCGAAATCGAGGATCTGCGTAAGAAGTACCTATCAAAAATGCTCCTAAGCGACGTGAACACGGAACGAGGCATAGTGGAACGAGAAGTACAAGAATACGCACTTTTGGACGAGGATGATCGGGAGAGAATGGAAGACAATGCAATCGATCGGATAGCTGAAAGGTTGGGAGCTGGCGTGTAGGTGGACAGCGGAACAAGTTAAACTTTTTGTTAATATACAAACATTTTGGGTCATTATATATTATATATTTTTGTTAGCGTTTTGGCTAAGTTGTGAGTATGGTGTAAATTGACTATGTAAAACCTGATTACAATCGTAAGCTGTTTCTGTTTTACACCTTTTTATTCAGGCGTTTCATGAATTTACATTGCGATTTCCCTCACAAAAAGAACGCGTATTGAGCAGATGGTTTTTTTACAAACTAAAATGATCAGCCATGTTAATAAACAACATGAATATATGAACACTATTAATAACACCCAGAACAAAAATAACACAACGGGTTAAAAAAAAACTTTTTTACAGACAAATGACACCATTAATAACAAATAACTGAATAACATCATTATTGTTATCTTGTTTACATGTATTTTGACAATTATGCTGGTATATTGACCAGATGGTTTTTTTCAAAGTAAATGATGTTCATGTTATTGATGTATAAAAAAACATACCAGATAAACAACATATGAATAACACCATTAATAACACCCAGGACAAAAAATAACACCACATGTTAACACAATAAAAAAAATTAATTTGTGCAGAAAAATAACACCATTAATAACAAATAACACCATGAACAACAAATAACACCACTGGTTAACAATAAATTTCTGATGGGGGATAAATAACACTATTCAACTTGCAACATACATAATAAATCGACCTGAACGACAAATAACACCATTGGTTAACAAAAACCAAACATGTTCAACAGAAACAATATATAAAATTGTCACCAGTAATATTAAATTCGAACAAAAAGCAAACAAAATAAAACCATGATCAGTGTATGCGAATACGAAAAACAATAAAAAACCTAACAATGTACGAAACAAGAAGAAAGTACGTTAAAAATAACGAAAATTTTTAGATATCTCTAAATAACTTGCTACTCCTCTTCCCTATCCTCCTCGTCTAATGCATCCTCATCTTGTTCATCCATATCTTCTTCAACTTCCTCCCATTCATCTTCCTCCTCGTCAACTTCATCAGCTTCTTCACCGTCATCCTCGGCCATAGCTTGTTCTTTAGTCCGGGTAGGGTTTTTGCAAGTACGTCTGTTGTGCCCGTATCTAAAACAGTTTTGACACTGACGGCTCTTTTTACCCAACTGACTTAATGCAATTTCACGTTTGGACTTCATCCGTTTAGGCTTACCCATACCTTTGAATCTTGTTCCAATGGGAACACGAACGGTTGATTCTGATGGTTTTGTGTTACCAGTAATTTCCGCAAACCTTTCACGACGGCTCTTAGGTGGAGCATTGACGACCGACTCATCCGCAGTTTTGAAATAATTAACAACATGATCCCTGAACGAGCATAGAGCATCAAAGTTGGTGACAAGCTTGTTAATAACTGACTCCGTAGAATATGTGATCTCACGTACAACACGGTTAACTTCATTATAACGATCCTCAGTCTCATTGATACCTAGAATAGCACCAGGGGCACTATTTGGAACAGCCTCCCGAGTCCAACATCGTAATATATAGCGTTGTGGAAACTCCCTAATGTCAAGCATCCTTAGCACACAAAAGATGTGTGAGCACAACAACCCAAACTGTTCGAATCTTTTGCATGTACAATACACAGTCATGTCAACCTCCCGCATCATAACCTAAAAAACACCATTAGAAATTTATAAGTTTTCATAAATAACACTACAAAACACCATATGCAACTGGAAATCGACAAGAGACATACAATTTTCAAAAATAACACTACAAAACATCATGTGTATACCTCAAAGAAAGTAGTGCATGGTTGTTCCCAGTCCTTCACAAACAAATTAACGAAGTCAGCCATGTTTTCCCACTTTCCGATAGCACATCTGTGTATACCGTTTTGTATCTCCAACTGCTGGTCAAAAAATATAGTGCGTGTGTATATCCTGGACGCTTGATCCTCCAAAACAAAGTCTTCATCAAATATTTGAGCGTTGGTATTTCTGGTGTCATGGTCATTCTTCCTGTGCTCATGTCTCTGAGCTTCAATAGCAGAATCAAAATGACCGAGAAATTCGACAAGTGTGCAACCCGGGTTACAGAACTGTCCAAAGAAATGGTTCTCACTCTCTGAACGAGAAGAGGTACGCATAAGCCCAGACATGACCTCCTCACGATAATAAGCCGGTATCCAAGTATCCCTGATTTGATAAAGTGGCTGCAGCCACTCATGATCAACCAACTTAAAATCGTTCATTATTGTAGCCCACTCACTTTCAAACTTAACAGGTAGAATTGAATCGGTCCACACAATGTCACACAACCTCTTTTTGAAATCTATATTATTGCAGATTGTAGCACCAACCTAAAACACCATTGAATAACATATAACACCATAATCACCAAAAACTATGTAAAAAGAAGAAATAAAGGTTAAAAGGACGAACAACTAAACACCTTAGCAGAAAGCTTGTCCATGATGTGCCACATGCATAGCCTATGTCTACTCTCGGGCCATGTATCTTCAATAGCCTTCTTCATGGCTGGGTCTTGGTCAGTTACAATCACCGGAGGGGAGCGGCCAAATGTTTCGCGAAACACATTTAGCAACCAACTGTAAGTTTCAGCAGTTTCGTTTCCTATTATCGCAGCACCAAGAGTAACGTTACGATTGTGATTGTCGATACCGGTAAATGGAACAAACATCATGTTGTACCTGAAAAACAAATACGGAATAAAAACACCATAAAACTGAATGACATATACTTAAGAAAATAAGCTGAAAAACTCAAAACAAATATAATAATTACCAAACTTACTTGTTACGACGATATGTGGCATCAAATGAAACAACGTCACCAAACACCGAAAAATTCCTTTTGGCATCTCCATCTGCCCAAAACAAACCCCTTAAAACACCATCATCGTTTGTTATATACTCCATTGAAAAGTTTGGCATGTACTCTTTCTTCCTCATAAGCCGTTTAATCATCATATCAGCATCAAACTCAGATATATACCTGTTCAGGTCTCGCTTGAAATTTTTAAAATCGTTCTTGGTTGCCTCAACCTGGTCAAACCCACCATACAATGTCCTCATGATATTAAATGCTTTGACAGGTCCAATGTTCAAGGCGCTCAATGCGTTAACGGCTTCCTCTTGCATATAGTTCATACCTCGGTTAGCGGGGAGTAAATACCTATCTTCCTCAGCAACAAAAAAGTGATTATGTGCCTCATTGAAAGAATATACCTCGTATAGATTCGAAGGCATTAACTTTACACACATACGTGCTTCACACCCCGTCCTTATAGAAGGAACACGTCGAACAGATTTCCTCTTTGACCCATTATTTGAGGTGTCAATCTTTTTAGATGTATCGATCGCTTTAAAAGGTTTAGTCCCCTCCTTTGAGCAAACGAACCATTTAGATTTTATAACACCATGATGCGTGTATTGAGTAGACTTCCTGGCAGTGAAGCCTGAAGCCATTGCATACTTCTGATAAAAGAGGAATGCATTGTCCACCGTATCAAATGTCATCTTATCCTTCGGCTTAAGCGATTCATCTACCTCCGGTAAATAAGTCTTCTTACCGGAGTTTGGAGACAGATGTAGTTTCCCAAGCGGCTGATAGGTTTGAAATCCTGTGAACAAAATTAAATTGAATGACTCTACAGTAAAAGAAAAAACAATACAACACAATACGTATAAAAAAAACACCACAAAACAACTGTTATAATAAAACACCCTCTATTTAGATGAAAATAACACCACAAAACAACTGTTATAAGAAAACACCCTCTATTTAGATGAAAAAAACACCATATACGTATAAAAACCCTGTAAAGAACATCACATGCAAAAAAACACCATGACTGATCATCAACTGATATAAAAAACACATACCAGCTTCAACTTCGATAACATACATAAAAAACACCATGCACGTATATAAACACCTTGAACGGGTCACACGGGGTGTCATAAAAAAATCTTGCGTATAGTAAAGTAACAAACATAGAAAAAACACCATACATTGTACCGGAGTAAAAAACCACAACTAATATACAAAAACACCAATGAAAAAAAAAAAACACCATACAGAGTTATAACTGGTGTTCATGAAAATTTAAATAACAATAACAGATGTTTGAAAAAATGACAATTACAATTAAACGAACAATTTCCTTGAATATTGATTACAATTACATAATAATCTGCGAATCAAAACATACAGAATTACCTTGATCGTCGTTCTCCATGAAGAAAGAAAGTATGAATCAGATTAGCGATTTTATGCGTATGCAATCTGTATGCGTGATCAAAATAATAAATTGAAAGCGAATTTATAATGATTAAGAGATCGATAAATTTTAAAGATTTAGATGAATCTCTGATAAATATATTCAAAAATCGAATCCCCTAAAAAAACTCATACAAATCGGTTACAAAGAGATTTGATCTTTAATTAGTTTTATTGGTAAAATTACTAAAATATCCTTGATCTAATGAAATTAGTATGGAATGATCTAATGGCTGAGATTCTTTCTCACCTTTCTCACAATTTAGGCTTTTTTTACAGGATCCTTTACCCCCAATTACATATTCTTACTTAGATAATTTATAAAAATACTAAGATGACTTCTATCTTGGTGTTTATGTGTACGTTTATTGAGATATAAGAATGGTTTTCATACGTATTTGATGCTTACTAATGGTTGCACTACGATTTAAAAGAACCTTTGAGTTGTCAGGTTAGATCTCTCTGTTGGTTATGGAAACATTGCTTAAGTGTTGTATTTCCGTTGCAACGCGCAAACACCCTACTAGTAAACTAAAATCATAGATATGATGTCCACAAACGTATATTTTAGAAAGTGAAATGGGAAGCTTCTTATGTGTTTTTTTTTTTTTTTTTTTCATTCTTTTATTTTAAAAGAGAAGACTTAATAAGAGTCACAAAATTCAATATCCATCCGAAATAAAATAGTTATAGAATTTAAAAATATTTATCAAAACTCAAAAGGACGTAAAAGACAAGAGAGCAATGTTTGGTGAAAGGAACGAGTTATATTGGCTTTATCCATGATCTTGCCAATTTTGACTTCATTTCTTTATCTTAAAATTTCAATATACGAAAAGAAGTATATAATGTTTTTTTCTTTTTTAACTTTCAATAAAGCTTGGTCATTCGGATAGAGTCATAGGTAAAATGTCACACTTGCCCGCAATCATAGATAGCATAGCTCTGATAACCTAGTCCGTCACCAATTTCAGAGGAAACCCCACTGTCTGAAAGATCACTGTGATAAAAGTATCGGCTCGCACATAACATTTTATCACGAAAAGATTTCAACCGGCGACCTCTCTAGAAAAAGTTATCCGGTACCGCTATAGCACTAATCCTTTGATAGAAGACGTATATAATCCAATAACAATAATATAAACTACTTAATTAAGTATCAATGTCAAAAAAAAAATTATTTATGACAAAGTCAATCAAGAAGATTTCAAATTTAAAGATGATTAAAGAAAAAAAAATATAGACAATTAAAAAAGTAAAACCACTAATAACTATTTGGGCTAAAGAAATAAAAAAAGGCTCAAACTATCTACACACTTGGTGTGTAGATAGCCAATTTAAAAAATGGTTTTTGTCCTATATGCACACCCTGTAATGTTGAGCTGTGATCAAAGCGCGGCGTTTTAGTCCGGTTAACCAGACAAAGACTGATGGGTGTCTGACGGGTCTGTTGACCGGACCAAAACGCCGAGCTTTGGCCGCGTTTTGGTCCGGTCAACCAGACAAAAGACTGACCGGGTGTCTGATTGATAGGACCAAAACGCGGCCAAAGCTCGCCGTTTTGGTCCGGTCAGACACCCGTCAGTCTTTGTCTGGTTGACCGGACCAAAACGCCACGATTTGGCCACAGCTCGACACTGCAGGGTATGCATATAGGACAAAAAACCACTTTTTTAGTGTGCATATAGACACATTGGTGTGCCAATAGGGACACCCTAAAAAAAGTACATGACTTCTTATTATATTTGTATAAACATATAATAGTTGGATAATAAGTTTGACCACAGGAAGGTGATTTGTACACCTCAACTGTGTGTATGAATCTATTCTAATTTAATTATTTACTTACATATACAAACCACATGGTAGGGAATAGTATCTCCCTGTCATTGGTTAAAATTGGCGGCCACCCCTCCCCCATTGGAATAGTATCCCCTGCCATTGGTTAAAATTGGCGGCCACCCCTCCCCCATTGAACCAACAAACTTATTGTTTTATACACGCTTTAAAATTACGTTTTTGCCCTAGAATAGTGTTTCTCTGCCATTGGTTCAAATGAGCGGCGCCCATTGGACCTACAAGTTGATTATTTTATATCCACTTTAAAATTACGTTTTTGCCCACAGTTAAAAAACACGGTTTTGCCTCAATTTCAAAATACATTTACCCTTTTGCCCCAAGCTAAAAAATACGATTTCGCCCTTGGTAAAAAAAATTACGCTTTTACCATCAGCCAAAATTACGTTTTCGCCCCAGTTCAAAATAAAATTTGTTTTCCCTCCGGCTCAAAATTACGATTTTACGCCGGTTTGTTATTTTATACCTACTTTAAAATTACGGTTTTGCCCACAGTTTAAAATTACGTATTTGCCTCCAGTTCAAAATTAAATTATGCTTTTGCCCCCAGCTAAAATTTACGAATTTCCCCTCGGTTCAAAATTACGATATCACCCTCAATTCAAAATTACGTTTTTGCCCCCAGTGCAAAATAAAAATATGATTTTCCCTATCTAAAAATTAGGATTCTACCCTCGAGAAAAAAAATTTGATTTTCCCCCAAGTAAAAATAAAAATATGACTTTGCCCCCAGCTAAAAATCGTGTCAAAGAGCTGCCTAACACTCTTTTTATTTTTTCTTTCTAGCAAAACTATAGTACTGTTTTTTTTAATGGGCATCACCTAGTTGATATATAAAGTGGAAATTGTGATGACAGAGAATAAAATGGTTGATAAAAACATTGTTTATTGTATGCAAATTTAAAGTATGGTATAAAGATTACCATCAAGTGAGATTATCCACGCTTTTCAACGCGATTTATGCCGGTAACGGTTAGATACGGTGATGCTACTTAGCATAGCAGCCGAAAAAGATATATCAAAGAGGAAATTGACACATACTCTATACCAATCGAAAACAATAAGTGCGAATAGCGTTCAATAGGTATTGGTTCATTCGTCACGATACCGTTACCGTATCGGCACTCTACACTATAAAAAATACTCTATTGTGAATACAACTCTGCTTTCAACGTCACGTTCGGAAAACCAATGTTCAGATTTCCTCACAGTTATAAAAAAATTAACTATGTTTGACTCATTCAATTAAAATGTTTCTCGAACCGTAGATAAAAATAATCTTGTCGTAACAACATATTAAAATCGTACAATTTAATCTTATATTAGTAAGAGCAAATTCCTTTTTGAGACCCGGAGTTTTGGTGGCTTTAACTAGTTGAATCCAAACCAAAATTCTTAATGATATGAGTATTTGGTTGGTAAATATGCAATCATTTGAGTCCAAATTTGTAACACTGTTAATCAAATTTGTTAACGTTTGTGAAAAGACAAAACTGTCCTCACAAATTGTCACTCCCCTATATTTTCCACGTTTGACCGGTGGGCCCGGTGGGGGAGTATCGTGACGTGGTTGGCAACATTACAGTCAAACAACACAATATTTAAATGCACAGCGGAAGCAAATGAAAGATATATTTCAACCGAATTTAATTGTAATATCAAGTATCACAATAGTTGAAATTAATCCACAGACGGATCGAAAATAAATAGGAAACATTGTTCAACAGTTTGACGTCCAAGCTTGCGAGACTTATTGTGGACGCTAGAAGAAAGCCAGCCTAGTTCGCATAGTACCTGCACTTAACCTTTTTGGGAAAAATACGTCAGTTTACACTGGTAAATACAATTTAACTTACTCATTTTAAAAATGGTTAAAATTGATTTGAATGCACGTGGCACAAACTTTTTATAACTTGGGATAATTATTTAAATATATAATCTCGTAAAAGAATTACATGTTCCTTATGCGTTCAGTAGCCCGGATCGTGCCGGGTTAAAGATCAATAGACACACCACATTATTTATTTATGCACTGAGGAGTGTACGCCTACACCCCGCGCTTAGGTCGTGGCCATTTCGTAAAATGATGCCAAGGATATCCGGGACATGGTCATTAACCTCCCAAAGGCTTTAAGCAAACAAAACAATTTAAACGGGCCGATCAATATCAATTAACCACCATACGATGGAAGATTTAATGCCCGACCAAGCGGTATTTTATATACCATACCCCAAGCCCGTATAGGGAAAATAAGTTAAAAGTATTTACCTTTGCAAGTATAATTCACAATTAGCAAATGCGGGTAGCTTTTACCGGTTCTCCTATTCTGGAACAAAGGTTTATAATAACCTATTAGAATCCTAACGGTCTTTAGTTAAGCTTAAGCTTAGACCGAATAGTTTTAAGGAATGATACGGTTCGTACGCGTGATTAAGCGAAGACCGGAATAGAATGTGATTTAGACCCGACAAGTTTGAAGACTTGTCTTATATGGGTAATCTAAACACATTCTGGATTTTGGGATAAAAACGATAAGGTTTGACCCGTTTCGGATAGTTTATGCAAACTAGTTACATAAACCGAACCGAACGCGCAAGAGGCGTAACGGGTAACCATAAGAGCCCTAAACAGGTTCCTAAGTTAATATGCCTCAAATATGTTGTGACATCAGTAAGATATCTTCTATTATGCCCGAAATGAATTTAAAATCAAACTATGCCCCGTAGGATTATTTTAGTCATTTATAAGGTTATAAAAGAGTTCAAGTATTAACCTGAGTTACAGGTCTGATATGATCAGCAAAAATACTTAATTTGATAAGTTATAACAGTAGGGTATTGCATATATGTGAAATTTATCAATTATAACCAAACTATGCACCGTAGGGGCATTTTGGTAATTTCACATAAGCCGAAAAGCTCAAAACTGAAGTCTGAGTTAAAAAAACTTTTGCTTACTGTTAAAATATTATAATTTACCTAAAATATCAGTAGGTATCAACCCTTGTATGATTAAAATAGTTTTAGTACATACTATGCGTTAAAAACGCTTAAAAGGCGATTAGAAGCCATTTCCGGGTTCTATAAATAAAGCTGATATTTTTATTATTCCAGAAGGTCTAAAATAATTTATTTATCATATAAAATCAGTAGAAAAGGTTTGGGGTCAAAAAGATATGTAAAACTCATTTTATAGCCCAAAAGGGCAAAACCGACAATTACCGACTCAAGCTTATAACTCTAAGTTATGCTCAGCCTAAAATTAATTAAAAATCTTCAAAAATCCCAAAATAATATATTACATCAGTGGGTAACAAGTTTGATATCAAAAAGTAGGTTTAAATAGGCTATATGCTAATTATGCCGTTAAATCGCTAAAAAGCTTTCTAATTACGCTAATGAGCATAACTCTCAATCTACACCTCAAATTGATGTCAAACTTTGGGTACAAGTTTATAATTCAGTAACTAAGGTTTCTACTCTTTTACAATTTTAAAAATCACGTTTTATGGTGTAAAGGGCATAATGGTCAACATATAGGCAATTAACGGAATCATGCATATTAATTGGTTAACTAATGAACCAAGGTGTATAATCACAGAGGGTTATACTAGCATGTAACCTGGTCCTACGGAAGCTCTAAGGCATATCCAAATCATACTAAATCGGGTCAGAACTGAAGTCAAAGCAAAAGTCAAAGTTTTGCGACTTTCGGTTCCGAACCGGGTCTAAACAGAAAATTGTCGGATCAAACAAGTTTAGACCAGTTATTATACTTATTACCAAGTTATACAAGTGATAAAATAGTTTACATGCCTTCTACATTGCTAATTACATGTTAATTTGAAAGTTAGCATTCTGTTGACTTTTTCTAATCAACTTTGACCCGACAAATGGTCTAGAGAGAGTGGGAATCAGAGGGAGCCCAGTTGGAATGAGAAAGGTTTCGGGGACGAAACCCCCTTTAAGGAGGGTAGACTTGTAACACCCCAAAATTTCATAAAGGCTTATCTTAATGTTTAAACTCTTAGAATGATTAGTAAGTTGTAAATAAATGAAATACAACAACTAAGTAAATAAACCTAGTTAAATGCCTAATAACAAGTTAGGGAATGAAACTTGTGGCAACTATGATAGTATGGTAAACTTGAGGGGCTAGATGGCCAAAAAGGAAACTTAATATATTAAAACAAAAATCACACACACACACAAGGTGTGTGTGTGCGTACGGTCGCACAAGAGAAAGGGGGAAGAAGGGGTGTAAACCCTAACCACAAGAAAATCCAGCAATTGAAGGTGTTATGGAGCAAGAATTGAATGCATGAACTTAGTTCCTCTTTAATCCATGTACATTGAACATAAGGTAAGTTAAATTATGAGTTTTAATGATAGTTGATGAAGTGGGTTATGATCAAATCCACGAATTTGTATGAGATTTAGCATGAATATGTGTTAGAATCATCTTATGGAACATGTGTTGTGCATGATTTTGATTAATTTCATGTTTTGAAGTAAAACCCATTTGGGATGATGAAGTGAGTGAATCACCATGTTCAATAATTGTGTAAATTGTGATGTAGTATGTTGTATGTGATAAATTATTTTAGATAAGTTGATTAGGACATGAAATAAATGGATGTTTAGTTGAATTTGATGAATGAAGATAAGAACATGGAAGATCATGCATGAATGGGTTGTACATTGTGCTAAGATAGTGGTACGCACACCAGGTGCTTGATGAAATGCCTAGGTGAGCTTGATAAATGAAATTGTATGTAAGAAAAAGATGAATATATGTGGAATGTGAAAATGAGGTATTTGATAGTAAACTAACATGAGAAGTGTGTTTTAGATATAGTTCATGTGGATATTATGTTGAAGCAATGTTGGGTTAGCTTAGTATGGGTTAAAGTGTTAGTTGTGAAAATATGAGAATGCAAGTATGGATAGAATGGATTATGTATGTATATGTGTATGTGTATGTGTATATAAGTAAGTGATCATGTAGTTGTAGATGTCATACAATACAAGTGTCGTAAGTATAGCCTAATATGATGTCGCGTATATAAGAGGTTAAGTTGAAAGTTTATACAATAAACCGTAACTTTTGAAAGTTAACTACGCATCTACGCATAAGAAGCATGATTTGATTTGTTGTCGTAAAGGTAGGATCATAGGAAGTCGTATGGTACATGTTATGTTAATACGCGTTATTGTGATGACATGATGAATTACATTAGTTTGAAAGGATATGAAATTGATTATATGTCTTATGCTTGTTAGTTGTGACTAAACGAAGTCAAATGTGAAATATGCGGTTGATATGATCGTTAACACGTACAATGATGTATGCTAATGAAAATGTAATTTGGTGACATGAAAGTATAGGAATCATGTCAAGACGGACTCAAGCATGAAAGGCTAACGGGTCGAGAGAAGGCAAGGAATCGGATACGAACCCGGATGCACGAGGTAAGTGATTTCCATAATCACTTCTTAGTTTGTTTAAGTAATATAATGTTTTAATTATTAAGTTCATATGAAGTTGAGGTCAAATCAATAGATTATTTTGATAAATGCACGAACGGGTCGAATAGTTCGTAGTTGAATAATAAGCCGAACACGTATAAGTTAAGAAATTCCTTAACTCGGATGTTGGATTTCAAGTTCACATGATAGAATATTAATTTACAATCATGTAGGAAGAAACGTGACGCAAAACGGATGAAAAATGAGAGAGTTATGTCTGTTTCGGTAAGAATTAATGGCTAGAAAAGTGCAGAGTTGACACGGCCGGGTGGTGAGCTGACACGGCCGGGTGAAGGTTCTGTCAAAAATATTATTTATGTGATTTATGCATCGTAGGCTTCGGTATATTATCCGTGGACTACGATGGGCCTCCCAAACATGATTTCGAGTGTTTCCTTGATGATTATAAGTTGTAAACCCAAGTCTAAGCCTCATGTAATTTATATAAGAGTATAATAGATGTCTGTAATGAAGTTGGACATGTATTACATGTAAATGGTATACAAGAATGCGTACGGAACATGTAGGTATGAATACATGAATGTAGGTATGATTGAATGTATATTAGGTATGTAGATGTGTATGATTGTAAGTATGTATGTGTGCAAGTATGTGCGAATGCATGATTTGGATGCATTCGAGAATTAGCGTTACTAATAATGCCCTTGGGTTGGAATGTAAGTTAATTAGATGCATTTAAATGGTTGACGTCCTTTTTACGAAGATGTAGTACTTGAATATGTTGAGATTACGGGTTTGCTAGCCAAGTTATTATTGAGTATGTTCGAAAGTGCAGGTTTATGAATGTCGGACTTTCGAAGTGTTGATATAATAATGAAACGGTTGAATGATGAAAGGATAATCGGGTTGAAGTAACTTATGCGATTAGAATATGCTATGGATGTTTTAGTTTATACAATATTTTATGTTTGGTCGTCACCACCTACTAACGGGTTAGTTGTATGAGAGTATATGTCATACCCATTTAATAAGGGTAATCGAATGCGTAAGAGAAATGAAAGTACGTACACGAATGGAATTAAAATGACGGTTTTATAAGCAAATAAGTATAATGACTAACTTTTTAAAGCTTTGTTGTTGAATGTAGGTAAATCCTCAATTTAGGCGACTTGGAGAATTGGAGCGAGCACATGTTCATGATATGTCATATCAAGCGCTTCCGCTAGTTGTACTAATGTTTTGGGTCAAAATTTCTATTTTGTACAACTTGTTAGTAGACATACATTTTAACACTTGATGTCAAGGTTTTTAGTAGGGTCTTGTCAAACGAATTGTAGAATGGTATTTGTCTTACTTTTGTTGATAACAGGGGTATATCCGTCTTACGGACGGGTCATGCCCAATATTTGTCAAAAGCATGTATTAATGTTGTTAATTTGAAGTCTTTTATTTATCTTTGTAAGTTAATTTATAAAGACGAAAGACGGTCCTTAAAAGTTGGTATCAGAGCCAAGGTTTGAGGGATTCGAGCATATGATGTGATGCTTGAACTCAAACGGATGGCTCGTTCAAAAGTGTGCTCGCTCCAAGATCGTCAATGAGGTAACAATTTAAGTTTTTGGATAAATACAAGTATGTGTAATGTGCTTGTGGTATAAGGTTAAGTTAAGTATGTGAAAGAATAATTTTGGAGGGTGAAACGATGAATTCCAGGGACCATACGGCTGGAAACGGAACCGAAAAAGAGTTAAAACAATTAAAATAAGAAGCAGCAGCGGATTCACAAATTACAGGCCGTCGCCGACGGCTGTGTACCCGTCGCCGACGCCCCCTTCCTTTGGCCGACGCCTTAGTCTCCTGTCTACGGGAACAAGTGGCCGACGCCACATTTGAAGACCCGTCGCCGACGGACCATCAGCCGTCGCCGACGGGTTGTGCAAAGTGGATCCGCCCGAATTTTCATGTTTCGCGTATTTTAGCCAAAAGTACTTTCCGAAAGCCATTTTAATGTTCGTATAAGATCTATATAAGGCCTAGTACGACATATGTGACCACGATCGGTGGATAAGACAGACGGAATATGCTAATCATTTATTAATATGCTATTCATAAGGCCAAGAGCACGCAGGTTATGCGAATGGTAAGCGCAATTGTTCGGAAGGGATGATCCGTGAATGCGGCCTAGGACCGGCATCAAGGCAAGTAATAAGATGAATTAACCCCTGGTACGTAAACTCAACGCGTGGATGTATGAAATAGTATAATTAGGCAAGCGAAAGAAAATTCTAGATGAATATAAGAACGACATGGTAAAGAAGTTTTAAAAATGTAACACGTGCCGAAACTCAATTCTTCGGACATAATGTGGCGATTACGCGAAGACACGAAACTAGTACGTGGATTGTGTACCTGGCCAGTACACAAGAAACGTATGACATTCGTGAGACCGCGATAATTGTTACAGGTATGTCCGTTAGAATTGGGTAGCAGGTGGGCGTATGGGTGAAATGAGTAGTAAGACTCTCGGGAGATTGAGAGTACTACGTAAGAGTAAAAAGTGCATATGATAAGAATGAAATGCTTGAATCCGCGAGACGGATTCAAAGAATGAAAGATATGGATGCAATGCTTGAATTCGCGAGACGGATTCAAGGAATGAAAGACATGAATGAAATGCTTGAATCCGCGAGACTGATTCAACGAATGAAAGATATGGATGCAATGCTTGAATCCGCGAGACGGATTCAAGGAATGAAAGGCATGAATGCAATGTTTGAATCCGCGAAACAGATTTAAGATATAAAAGACGAAACTAGTCTACATAAGAAGAAGTCGATAGCTTGACCATGTTAAGTAAATGTAAAGCAAATGAGCAAAAGAATGATAAGAATGAAAATATTCGAATGTGTAAGTAATTACGGACCGAACAAGTAAATATTCCTTAAGTGATATGACCCAAATTATGTTTAAACTTACATATATATATATACATGAATATATTTATGCAAATGCGTTATATGCAAGAATGGTAGAAATATTAAATGAGACATACGGGTCAGATGGCGATCGTCGTTTGAACTCGGTAGCTAATGATTTGATTTGTTAAGTTTTATACTCATAGGTGAGCTTGAAGAATAGAGACGCAATGTCACTAATCGGAAAGGAATGATCATCGTAAGGTATGGATAACGAATCAATGGAATTTACTTCCGTCAGGTATGTTCGTAATGATTGTCGAGTGGTATAGAACTTGAATGCTCGTAACTGTGGAAATTCTGATAGAATGTAAGAGACGGCAAGTATCGTTAAGAACTACTAACCTTGATGCTCGGCTTGTTGGCCATGTTCATTTGAACAAGACATTGTAGAAAAGATACGCATGGCATGAATAACAATAGTAACCATGGAAATAATGCTTAGTTTTCGTGTTAAGTACGGATACGTAAGTTTAAGAAGGGTGATTTTGGTTGTAACCGTAAGTCTTTCGAATGATTATAAATGCGTATGATAATATATCGACCCCTCCTATGAGCTTAAGGGTAATCAGAAGTAAGGATAGAAATGGAATGTTTAGGAAGGCTCATAGTGAATAAAATGAAAGATAGCATATGATGTATGAGTAGAATAAAATAAATCGATTTATTTCGATTAGTAAATATATGGATGTAATATGCTTAAATAGGATGTTAGAAACAAGCCATAGACTTAGTTTGTATGATTAATAACTGTATACACTTGGAATAAATTCGATGAATGAAGCGCTAGTGATGGTATGTGCTAGGAGCTAGCATTATAAAGTGAAGACGACACTAATAAGAGCTCAGATTCTGACTTTAATACGATTATGAAAGTAATTTACTTGATTTAAGAACGGAGGGACAATGCGTACAAAGACGTTTATGAATGAATGAAACTCTTGCCAAGATCTCGAATGCATCCCTGTGGTAGTAAGCATTGTAAATGAAAAGATGAAAGAGTAGGAGTAGAATTGGTCCAGTTGGAATGAGAAAGGTTTCGGGGACGAAACCCCCTTTAAGGAGGGTAGACTTGTAACACCCCAAAATTTCATAAAGGCTTATCTTAATGTTTAAACGCTTAGAATGATTAGTAAGTTGTAAATAAATGAAATACAACAACTAAGTAAATAAACCTAGTTAAATGCCTAATAACAAGTTAGGGAATGAAACTTGTGGCAACTATGATAGTATGGTAAACTTGAGGGGCTAGATGGCCAAAAAGGAAACTTAATATATTAAAACAAAAATCACACACACACACAAGGTTTGTGTGTGCGTACGGTCGCACAAGAGAAAGGGGGAAGAAGGGGTGTAAACCCTAACCACAAGAAAATCCAGCAATTGAAGGTGTTATAGAGCAAGAATCGAATGCATGAACTTAGTTCCTCTTTAATCCATGTACATTGAACATAAGGTAAGTTAAATTATGAGTTTTAATGAGAGTTGATGAAGTGGGTTATGATCAAATCCACGAATTTGTATGAGATTTAGCATGAATATGTGTTAGAATCATCTTATGGAACATGTGTTGTGCATGATTTTGATTAATTTCATGTTTTGAAGTAAAACCCATTTGGGATGATGAAGTGAGTGAATCACCATGTTCAATAATTGTGTAAATTGTGATGTAGTATGTTGTATGTGATAAATTATTTTAGATAAGTTGATTAGGACATGAACTAAATGGATGTTTAGTTGAATTTGATGAATGAAGATAAGAACATGGAAGATCATGCATGAATGGGTTGTACATTGTGCTAAGATAGTGGTACGCACACCAGGTGCTTGATGAAATGCCTAGGTGAGCTTGATAAATGAAATTGTATGTAAGAAAAAGATGAATATATGTGGAATGTGAAAATGAGGTATTTGATAGTAAACTAACATGAGAAGTGTGTTTTAGATATAGTTCATGTGGATATTATGTTGAAGCAATGTTGGGTTAGCTTAGTATGGGTTAAAGTGTTAGTTGTGAAAATATGAGAATGCAAGTGTGGATAGAATGGATTATGTATGTATATGTGTATGTGTATATAAGTAAGTGATCATGTAGTTGTAGATGTCATACAATACAAGTGTCGTAAGTATAGCCTAATATGATGTCGCGTATATAAAAGGTTAAGTTGAAAGTTTATACAATAAACCGTAACTTTTGAAAGTTAACTACGCATCTACGCATAAGAAGCATGATTTGATTTGTTGTCGAAAAGGTAGGATCATAGGAAGTCGTATGGTACATGTTATGTTAATACGCGTTATTGTGATGACATGATGAATTACATTAGTTTGAAAGGATATGAAATTGATTATATGTCTTATGTTTGTTAGTTGTGACTAAAGGAAGTCAAATGTGAAATATGCGGTTGATATGATCGTTAACACGTACAATGATGTATGCTAATGAAAATGTAATTTGGTGACATGAAAGTATAGGAATCATGTCAAGACGGACTCAAGCATGAAAGGCTAACGGGTCGAGAGAAGGCAAGGAATCGGATACGAACCCGGATGCACGAGGTAAGTGATTTCCATAATCACTTCTTAGTTTGTTTAAGTAATATAATGTTTTAATTATTAAGTTCATATGAAGTTGAGGTCAAATCAATAGATTATTTTGATAAATGCACGAACGGGTCGAATAGTTCATAGTTGAATAATAAGCCGAACACGTATAAGTTAAGAAATTCCTTAACTCGGATGTTGGATTTCAAGTTCACATGATAGAATATTAATTTACAATCATGTAGGAAGAAACGTGACGCAAAACGGATGAAAAATGAGAGAGTTATGTCCGTTTCGGTAAGAATTAATGGCTAGAAAAAGTGCAGAGTTGACACGGCCGGGTGGTGAGCTGACACGGCCGGGTGAAGGTTCTGTCAAAAATATTATTTATGTGATTTATGCATCGTAGGCTTCGGTATATTATCCGTGGACTACGATGGGCCTCCCAAACATGATTTCGAGTGTTTCCTTGATGATTATAAGTTGTAAACCCAAGTCTAAGCCTCATGTAATTTATATAAGAGTATAATAGATGTTTGTAATGAAGTTGGACATGTATTACATGTAAATGGTATACAAGAATGCGTACGGAACATGTAGGTATGAATACATGATTGTAGGTATGATTGAATGTATATTAGGTATGTAGATGTGTATGATTGTAAGTATGTATGTGTGCAAGTATGTGCGAATGCATGATTTGGATGCATTCGAGAATTAGCGTTACTAATAATGCCCTTGGGTTGGAATGTAAGTTAATTAGATGCATTTAAATGGTTGACGTCCTTTTTACGAAGATGTAGTACTTGAATATGTTGAGATTACGGGTTTGCTAGCCAAGTTATTATTGAGTATGTTCGAAAGTGCAGGTTTATGAATGTCGGACTTTCGAAGTGTTGATATAATAATGAAACGGTTGAATGATGAAAGGATAATCGGGTTGAAGTAACTTATGCGATTAGAATATGCTATGGATGTTTTAGTTTATACAATATTTTATGTTTGGTCGTCACCACCTACTAACGGGTTAGTTGTATGAGAGTATATGTCATACCCATTTAATAAGGGTAATCGAATGCGTAAGAGAAATGAAAGTACGTACACGAATGGAATTAAAATGACGGTTTTATAAGCAAATAAGTATAATGACTAACTTTTTAAAGCTTTGTTGTTGAATGTAGGTAAATCCTCAATTTAGGCGACTTGGAGAATTGGAGCGAGCACATGTTCATGATATGTCATATCAAGCGCTTCCGCTAGTTGTACTAATGTTTTGGGTCAAAATTTCTATTTTGTACAACTTGTTAGTAGACATACATTTTAACACTTGATGTCTAGGTTTTTAGTAGGGTCTTGTCAAACGAATTGTAGAATGGTATTTGTCTTACTTTTGTTGATAACAGGGGTATATCCGTCTTACGGACGGGTCATGCCCAATTTTTGTCAAAAGCATGTATTAATGTTGTTAATTTGAAGTCTTTTATTTATCTTTGTAAGTTAATTTATAAAGACAAAAGACGGTCCTTACATTAATGCCCACATAATTACCAACTTATAACTACCTTCAATTCGACTAATCACTGGACCATTAATGATTAATCACTAAGTCAAACAGTAATTACGACGGTTTGACTTTTAAGCTAAAACTAAGTAAAAACTCAACTAAGAAAGGTTAAGCATACTTACTGAAGTCCTATGCACGATTAGGAAAGACTTGGGTCTGCTCTTAAGCTCCAGGAAGCTCCAGAAATAGAAATGCAGAAGGAAGGTGTGATTAAATGGTTGCAACAAGAGGCCTTTATATAGTGTTCAAAACTCACTAGATTGTTGACAAATCATGCTACCACTGATCTTTGATCACCAACAAGTGTCCCTAAGTGCCTAGGAATCATTAGGGGTCGCCCATGTAGTGAAAATATCTGATTTAAGTCGGTTACAAGCTCATAGCAGACACCTAGCAACATTAGCCCAAAGTTTTCAGATCAGAGGGCCCCTCGCGCCACGCGTAGCCCCCCTAGGGGCCCTCGCGTGACGCGATGCCCCTTCTGATCCATTTTCAATTTTCAAGTTTTGTGTTTTGATCCCTGGTCCTTTGTGAAGTTGTTTCGACTTTGTTTTCTTGCATTTTGAACCCTCCAATTTAACTTATAAGGGCTTCAAGACTTATACCCCCTTCGTTAAGTCCTCGGTTAACTTTATTGTTACCCGAAAAGTCGTAAACTTCATCGTTGACGCTTTTAACCCTTTTGCATACGAATTTGATCATAACTTTCTCATACGATAACGAAACTTTATGAAATTTTTATCGTGTATTCTAGTGAGAAAAATTTATCGTTACAAAGCTTCGGGTTTGCTAAAAGGTCACTCAGAGGTATAACTTAAACATGTTGACACATTTAACCCCTGTAGTTTGTAATCTCTCACTTTCTTTCATATTTAGCTTCGTATGATCCATGATTTATTCGTTTGAAGGTATAAACATCATGTAGGGTTATTGTAAAGTATATTTATCCATTGTTGACATCTTGGACCCTTATATTCACATACTTTCCATGTTTGTCAACTTTAGTCCCTCTAGAACATTCTTTCACACGTTCAAACTTATGACAAGTGTCAATACATTATAGGACGTGAATTTTTGAGGTGTTACACAAATAAAATAAAAAATAAAAAACATTAATTTAAATTAAACCCATCCTCTCTCTCTCTCTCTCTCTCTCTCTCTCTCTCTCAACAACGCCTTTATCTGGTACGTATCCTCTTACTCTCATCGCACGCGCGCTCTCTTTCTACAAATTAATAGGGATCATCGGTGGTGGAGTGGTGGTGGTGTAGTTAAGATCATTACAAATTTGGACTTAATTAGTTACAGATTTACCAACTAGGTACTTAGATTGTTAACAGTTTTGATTTTAAACTCAAGTAGTTAAAACAACTAAAACTCAATGATTCAAAAATGAATTCACTCTATTAGTAAAATAGTGAAGAAGTATACATCATCATTTTATATATCGGTTCGGTTTTCACGATAAAGAATAAAACTATGTTTGACACGTTCGAATAAAATTTATATACACTTAAGAAATTCATAATCAGTTTAATCCATTTAAGTATTTTATCGTCCAATATAGGGCTGTTCAAATTGCTCGACGCTCGAGACTTGTTCGATGCTCGATCGAAAAATGTTCGGAATTTGCTTATTCGATTCTATTTTGCTCAATTGAAAAAGGCGCTCGGTTTGGATCGGTTCGGTTTGAAACGAACCGAGCATGAGTAAAGGTCCGCTCAGTTCGGTTCGACTTGGTTGGCTCGTATTATTTTTTAATATACATATTTATACATATTAAAAAATAACTAGATGTGCATAGTAACAATGTTTGGTCCAAGATCCAACTAGAGCCCATTTAATTATAGAATTGAAGGCATCACCAATAGTCCATTGTCTAACAATCCAGAGTAATTGAGTCAAAATGTTAAAATACTGATATGTGAAGCGTCAATCGATACTCAAGTGCCAACCCGCCATTCAATACGTAATCCTAATTAAAACCCCGCATCAACCATCATTATTAAAATTCTTTGTCGCCAAGACTCCAACTCCCTATGGTTTTACTTCAATCGGTTCATTCGATTTCAAACTTCTCATAGATCAAAGGTCTGCTTCAATCGATCGACGATTCATCTTTCCGCTCAAATGATCTCGAGAACCAGTTAATTGTTTTTTCTATTCCTTGTTATTTCGTAAATTTATACTTGTGTTCTAATTGGACGAAGCTGCACTTTCCTCTAAAAACTAACAACCTCATCGTCATTTTTCTATTTGTTACGTGACACTTGATACTCGCTCGACGTTCGTTCGAAAAATACTCGGATCGAAAGGCGCTCGATCGACTTTGGCTCGGTTGAAAAAACGCTCGGTTCGGTTATGTTCGGTTTGTAAATGAACCGAGCACGAGCAAAGGTCCGATCGATTCGGCTCGGCTCGTGAACAGCCCTAGTCCAGTATGGTTATCAACATTACATCTAAAAAAATAACGTAGTGGTGTTTATCATTTAAATCGGACTCAAAAATTGAAATCGTAAACGAACCAACATACAATCAGCTTTCAAATTTTCGAATTCTGTTGACATTCAACCAGAATTCATATTGACCAATTCGTTCAAAATAAGAAACAATTCGCAAAGATCAATCAATGATTTCCATGCTGAAAAATACTGTTTTAGGCAAAGAAACGGCAATTCATAATCATCTTGATAATATAGCATACTAGAATTTGAAGAATATAAATACACATGTATTTTTTTATAACCTTCTGAATTTCAATTCGGATCTAGTTACAAAAATATTAAATCGGACAACCAAAAAAAATGTGATTAAATTGAAGAGGGGGGGAGCAGGCAGAATCCAGAAGCGGTGGTGTGGAATGACCGACCACCGGCAACATCGCTCTTTGTGTGCCAAAAAGGCGCCATACGTACAGTCTGTCTGTCACCCCAAGCAAGGTTGCTAAAGTTACAGGCTGTACATGCAAGCAGACAACACAGTCAGCTCCCATGCTCGCACGTGAGCTGATCTCATACATAATAATACACGCTTTCGGTTCATTCGATGACCTCGATTCTAAGTCACCGTCGGGCACAACAACCATTGTCAAAACAGCCACTTGCATGGTTGTACCGTACGATTCTTATAACAACTACTTTGCTTTAAAAAGTTTTTAAACTATATGCTTTCTTTATGATCATGTGCATTTTTGAAATATATTTAATCAACTGATAACTTTTCAGGGTTGTCGATGCAATTGCTTCCCATTTTAGTCGATTAAAAAACTGAATAATTCTATTGAATAAAACTGGTATAGGGTGTTAACGAGCCTAGTCGTGCCCGAGCTCATATAGGCTTGAGCCCGGCCGGCATGTTTAACCTTGAAAAGGCTTTCCGTTCGTTTAGAATTTTATTTCTAAAACTCGAGCTAAGATCGTGAGTAGATTTTCAAGCTCAAGCTCGCCTTGTTATTATTTATATATTTCTATAATAATTTACGTATATATTTACCATTATGGTTTTTATATAACTTTTTATTTAATATACGAGTATAATTTTTATATAACTTTTTATCTAATATATTAAATAAAAATTTATATAAATAAAAAGCGCATTTTGGTTTGGGGGCCGGCTCGAACTCGATGGTAAAGCTCGGGCCGTTTATTAAACGAGCCTCAATAAAAGCTTAAGCTCATTCAAGCTCGGCTCTATTCGAATGATTAACGAGCTAATCTTGAGTAGCTACGAGTTGCTCGGCTCATTTACACATGAATGAGACTCATAGTATGGACATAAAAATTAAAATGAGATGAATAGGTTGTTTGGAAAATCCGAGACTCATTTACACATGTAATGTAAACCTGAGAATGAGACTCATAGTATGGACATAAAAATTAAAATGAGATGAATAGGTTGTTTGGAAAATCCGAGATAAACATGTTCAGAAAGATTGAGCCAAAACGGCGCGACTGTGTGACGTGCGCGGCGCACCAAAGTGAGCCAAAACGGCGCGACTGTGTGGCGTGCTCGTAGAGGCTCACAGGTGACGTGGCACATGCGCGCAGGCGCGCATGGACCTGAGTGAGTATGGCGCACGCGCGCATGGCAGTGAGCCAACTGGACGCACCGCGCATGGAACGTGCAGACCTGGGCGCGCGAACACCAGTGTGACTTGCGCGCGCGCGCGCGCGCGCAGAAGCTTCCAGCAGCAGTTAATGCTGTGCAGTTACATTTCAGCATTCGAAACTGACAAAGTTAATGCGTTTGACTGAGAATTAAGTGACGAATTAAAGTGCATTAAAGACGTCTAATGCAGTTTAATTCTCCCATTTAATTTATTTTTCAGTTTCAAGTTCAACCTGGTGTATAAATAGGAGGCTCCTTTCACCAGATGATACACACCGAATTAACCAGCTCTAAACCATCTTCTCTCAAAGAATATTTCTCTCATCTTCAAGCAACAAGGTATACCTTCGGGTTGGAGTTAAGACCGGCAGTGCAACTGCTTGCGGTTGTTGTATCCTGGAAACAAACGTGTTCTCCTGGGAGACACGAAATTTGTTTTAAGGGACCCGTGTCTAACACGATCCTCAGCCAAGAACAGTTTCGTCTGTTCGAGTTTTCTGTTATTGTATTTCTATTTTTCAGTTGTAATAGTATTTTTCTTTCAGTTGTAATTCTGTTTTATTCTTGTAATTCAAGTTAATAAAAGTTTTATTTTATTTTACACGAACGGATTCCTACAATCTTAAAACAATTTTTTTAAAACATCGTTCGTGTAGAATCACAAACATTTTCTGTTGTGAATTCGAACCAGTTTTGAATTCATACAGTTGTGTTTTAAAAAACAGATTTTCTTCCTGTTTTGATTCAAAGTAGCGACTTTGTCAAAACAGAATCTGCTTCTACTCCTTTCTGTCGCTGAAGTTCTAAAAATCCTACTGTTGTAGTCTTCAAAGTTGGACTTAGAAGCTACACGGCTGAATTTTTTGAACTCCTAATAATAATAAAGTAGCGTCTTTATTATTTTGAAAACAGAATTTAACTTGTTTTCTTGAAACTTTTTCAGAATGTCGACTGAAAATGTGAACACGAGCAACACTAATGTTGTCGTTGGAACCCCTGCCAACACTGTGGGAGCGTCCACAGTGGCAAATCATGTTGAACGACCCGAGAAGTTCTCGGGTCTCCACTTCAAGAGGTGGCAACAGAAGATGTTCTTCTACTTGACCACCATGAACCTTGCGAGGTTCTTGACGGAGACCGTTCCCCAACCTGCGGAAGGGGAGACCGATGCTCAGGCTCTGAGCGCGGTAGAGGCGTGGAAGCACTCGGACTTTATATGTCGAGGCTATGTTCTCAACGGTCTCTCGGATGCACTGTATAATGTGTACTATAATATCAAGACTTCCAAAGAATTATGGGAGTCTTTAGAGAAAAAGTACAAAACGGAGGATGCGGGAAAAAAGAAATTTGTTGTCGCCCGTTTCTTGGACTTTAAAATGGTTGATAACAAGTCTGTTATGAACCAAGTCCAAGAGTTGCAAATTATACTAAATGACATCCATGCTGAGGGAATGGTACTTAGCGAAACTTTTCAAGTAGCAACCATGATCGAAAAATTACCTCCTGCTTGGTTGGATTTTAAGAATTATCTTAAACACAAGCGAAAGGAAATGTCGGTCGAGGACCTTGTTCTTCGTCTTCGTATAGAAGAAGAAAACAGGGTGGCCCAAAAAGGCACCATTTTGCAAGCTTCGGCTAAAGCAAACATGGTGGAAGTTGGGGAGTCCTCAAAGGGCAAGAAAGGCAAGGGTAAAAAGGACAACAAAGGGAAAGCAAAGGTTAACAACCTTGGACCGAAAAAGGGGGCTGTGAAAAAGAAGCCTGCGCCTTTCCAAGGTACTTGTTACAATTGTAACGAGACGGGGCACCGTGCTAACCAATGCAACAAACCTAAGCGTGAGCGTGCGCACATGGTTGATGAGGATGGTATGCCTCTGATTGCAATGATAACCGAGGAAGCGGCTATGATTGAAGAAGTCAACGCAATGGGTGAAAACCCAAAAGGATGGTTCGTTGACACGGGTGCAACCCGCCATGTTTGTGGAGACAAGGCTCTTTTCTCTACATTCAAGGAAGCGTCGGGTGAAGAAAAGCTTTATATGGGGAATAAAGCTACCGCAAGCATCAAGGGGGAAGGCACGGTCGTCTTGAAGATGACTTCGGGCAAGGATCTTACCTTGACAAACGTGCTTTATGTTCCAGAGATACGGAAGAATCTCGTGTCGGGATGGATGCTCAACAAGTTTGGATTTCGTCTAGTGTTTGAATCGGATAATTTTGTCTTGTCTAGACGTGGAATGTTTGTTGGTAAGGGCTATGCCCTAAATGGAATGTTCAAAATGAATGTATTGGTTGTTAACCAAAACAAAAATATGAATGAAAATGTTTCTTCTACTTACATGATTGAGTCTTCTAATGTTTGGCATGGTAGACTAGGACATGTAAATTTTAATTCATTACGACGTTTAATTAAATTAAACTTGATACCAACATTCCATATCGAGTCCAATCACAAATGCGAGACATGTGTTGAATCCAAACTTACGAGATCATCGTTTAAATCGGTTGAACGAATAACCGAACCCCTTGATTTAATTCATACCGATGTGTGTGATTTAAAAGCGGTTCCCACGCGTGGAGGAAATAAGTACTTCATCACGTTTATTGATGATTGTACGAAATATTGCTACGTGTATTTACTTAAAAGTAAAGACGAAGCAATAGAGAAGTTTATCTTGTACAAAAACGAAGTTGAGAATCAACTTAAAAAGAAGGTAAAAGCTTTGAGAAGCGATCGAGGAGGTGAATATGTTGCACCTTTTGCGGATTTATGCGCAAAAAGTGGCATTGTACATGAGTGTACACCTCCTTATTCTCCACAATCAAATGGCGTTGCGGAACGAAAGAACCGCACATTGAAAGAAATGAATGAACGCCATGTTGATAAGCTCGAGAGTGAACCGAGAAATGTGGGGGGATGCCATTCTCTCAGCAAACTATCTTTTGAACAAGATACCTTTGAAAAATAGGGACGAAACTCCATATGAGTTATGGAGAAAAAGGAAGACTTCGTACAAATACTTGAAAGTGTGGGGGTGCCTAGCCAAGGTGATTGTACCACCTCCTAAGGCTCTTAGGATAGGACCCAAAACGGTTGATTGCATTTTCATAGGATATGCACATCAAAGTAGTGCGCATCGTTTTCTTGTACATGAGTCTAAGAATCCCGATGTACACAAACACACTATCATAGAAGCAAATCCTAATGTCGTCTCATATTTTGAGAATGTGTTTCCTATGTTAGGACAAACACATGCGCTTTCATCAAGAGCGGTTGATGAAACAGGTCCAAGTTCGTCTACATGGTTAGATGAAGCAGGACCAAGTTCATCTACGCGGTTAGATGAAAGACATGAACGACCCGAGGTCGAGGAGGGTGAGCTTAGACGAAGTAAACGACAAAGGGTTGAAAAATCCTTTGGTCCAGACTTCATGAGCTATATGGTTGAGGGTGAGCCCAATACCTACCGCGAAGCGGTTACCTCAGCAGAAGGACCTCAATGGCAAGAAGCAATTAAGAATGAAATTGATTCTATATTGCAAAATCATACTTGGGAGTTAGTAGATCTTCCACCTGGTTGTAAACCACTTGGATATCGTTGGATATTCAAAAGGAAGATGAAAGCTGACGGAAGTATTGATAAATACAAGGCAAGGTTAGTAATCAAAGGATTTAGACAAAAGGAGGGTCTAGACTACTTTGATACTTACTCGCCTGTAACGCGAATAACCTCTATACGATTGGTTCATGCAATTGCGGCTCTAAGAAATTTGGAAGTTCACCAAATGGATGTAAAGACCGCATTTCTAAATGGCGATTTAGAAGAAGAAATTTACATGGAACAACCTAAGGGTTTTTCCGCCCCTGGAAACAAGGGCAAAGTATGTAAATTGGTCAAGTCTTTGTATGGCTTGAAGCAAGCTCCAAAACAATGGCACCAAAAGTTTGATCATGTCATGATTGACAATGGTTTCAAAATAAATGAGTGCGACAAGTGTGTTTATTTTAAAGACACACCAAGAGGTTATGTGATTCTATGTCTTTATGTAGATGATGTGCTTATCATTGGGAGTGATGATAAGATGATCAACTCAACGAAAGACATGTTGAAAGCGAGGTTTGACATGAAAGACATGGGTCTCGCGGATGTGATTCTTGGTGTAAAAATCACTAGAACCCAAAATGGTCTTGTGTTGAGTCAATCTCACTACGTGGACAAGATCCTTGGGAAATTCAATTCGGACGATACGAGTATAGCTCGATCTCCAATTGATAACACCCAACGCCTAAGGAAGAATAGAGGCGAGAGTGTTTCTCAGTTAGAATACTCACGGATCATTGGTAGTCTCATGTATCTAATGACATGTACTAGACCCGACTTAGCGTACGCTGTGAGCAGGCTAAGTAGATACACCAGTAATCCGAGTGAGGATCATTGGAAAGCTATCACGAGGGTGCTTAGATACATAAGATACACGAGAGACTATGGATTGCATTATACCCGTGATCCAGCAGTGATCGAAGGATTCACTGATGCGAACTGGATATCGGATATAAGAGATCATAGATCGACAAGTGGATATGTGTTTACACTTGCTGGCGCAGCTATAGCTTGGAAGTTTTCCAAGCAAACGGTTATAGCTAGATCTACGATGGAATCCGAATTCGTCGCTTTAGATAAAAGCGGGGAAGAAGCGGAGTGGCTACGTTAATTTGTGGAAGATATTCCAAGATGGCCAAAGCCGTTGACGGCGATCTGCATACATTGTGACAATCAGTCTGCTCTTGCTAGAGCACAAAACATGATGTACAATGGCAGATCAAGGCACATTCGACGTAGACACAACACGGTATGACAACTTATCTCAACGGGTGTTATCTCAGTTGACTATGTGAGGTCAAATGATAACATTGCGGACCCATTAACAAAAGGCTTAAGCACAGATAAGGTGTATAGGTTGTCAAGAGGAATGGGACTAAAGCCCATAGATGAAGGGAATATGAGGGAAACCTAACCTAGTTGACTGGAGATCCCAAGATCTAGGTTCAATAGGCAAACTTAATCATAAACCCAAAGGGAGTCACTGTGGGGGGTGCCCCAAAATCAATAAAGGGAGTTGTATACTTCCTAGTCCATTCCAATCAGTGACATGAAGGAAAGGTTAAGCATGTTGAGGTTAAGGATTTTGAGGAAATCCAAATTAACCATGATGCTTTTAATGATTCAGAGGAATCACCTATGTTAGAGAGAAGTGGGGTCGCTTCAAATGGATTTGTGGGGAGGCGCAAATCCTAGAGCTCTCGCAGAACCAGGAACGTGTTCCATGACCATGAACGGACACAACCATGAGGTCTTAACTCGACTAGGGCGAGTATTGTGTGAATGTATATTGTCGCCTACATAAATGGGGGATTGTTCAAGGACACCGCGTCTACAAGACCCTAGGAGGCTAAGTATGCTTCACAAAAGGAGGTTCAAAGGTTACACCTACCTATCTTGCAATGCTCAACTGTTGAACGTGTATCGTTGAAACTTGATAGATCGATTTCTATTCATGTGGGGGATTGTTGGAAATTTTGTGAAAATAGCATTTTTCACAAATATAGGAAAATGATTTTTTCCTATTTTGGACTAGAAATAAATATAATAAAATGAGCGGGTTTTATATATTTATTTGTGGGTTTGTGTTCTATGTCGGAAGGGATTCGCAACGAACTAAACCACGTCCAAAACGGAGCTAAGATGAATGAGATATCGATGCTCAAAGGTTGGTGTTTGAAACTTGAATGCTGGAAAAGTGGGAAAGTGGCACCTTGTCCCACATCGGATGAGAGATGGAACTTAAAGGGGTATTTAAGTGGGAACTCTCCATCCTTATTGTTTCATGGAAGCACTCACTAGTGTACTCGCGAAGGGTGCGGAGCACCCTAACTCGCACTCGCACACGCGCGCGCGCGCGTGGCGTGGGCGATGAGGCGCTTTGATGGCGTACTTTGCACTTCGCACACTCGCATCGCCGCGAGCCGCTTGAGAGCCGCCTTTGTATTTTTGACCACGTGCGCGTGGTGGATCACAGAGGCTGCAAGGACCAAGTGGTGTGAAGGTTCGAGGCGCGTGACGTGGCAGTCCGCGCGCGAGTACACATGGCATGGAGGCGCATGGTGCATGGGCCTGATGTGACGTGCGCGGCGCACCAAAGTGAGCCAAAACGGTGCGACTGTGTGGCGTGCTCGTAGAGGCTCACAGGTGACGTGGCACACGCGCGCAGGCGCGCATGGACCTGAGTGAGTATGGCGCACGCGCGCATGGCAGTGAGCCAAGTGGACGCACCGCGCATGGAACATGCAGACCTGGGCGCGCGCGCAGCAGTAGTTAATGCTGTGCAGTTACATTTCAGCATTCGAAACTGACAAAGTTAATGCGTTTGACTGAGAATTAAGTGACGAATTAAAGTGCATTAAAGACGTCTAATGTAGTTTAATTCTCCCATTTAATTTATTTTTCAGTTTCAAGTTCAACCTGGTGTATAAATAGGAGGCTCCTTTCACCAGATGATACACACCGAATTAACCAGCTCTAAACCATCTTCTCTCAAAGAATATTTCTCTCATCTTCAAGCAACAAGGTATACCTTCGGGTTGGAGTTAAGACCGGCAGTGCAACTGCTTGCGGCTGTTGTATCCTGGAAACAAACGTGTTCTCCTGGGAGACACGAAATTTGTTTTAAGGGACCCGTGTCTAACACGATCCTCAGCCAAGAACAGTTTCGTCTGTTCGAGTTTTCTGTTATTGTATTTCTATTTTTCAGTTGTAATAGTATTTTTCTTTCAGTTGTAATTCTGTTTTATTCTTGTAATTCAAGTTAATAAAAGTTTTATTTTATTTTACACGAACGGATTCCTACAAAAACTAATATAATTTTTATGAAAGAATATAAACTTTTCTATTAAAAAAAGGTTTTAATAAAAGTAAAAGAAAATGTTTATATCTATATATAATCTAAAATTTAGTTACATGTTCTATTTTAAAATCAACATTTATCATGTTTTAAATGCAGTACTTATATCTATATATATCTATCTATATCTATATCTATACTATATTATAAAGCATTTCAGAGGGATGCCGGTAAAATTTAAGTACATACAAGTTTTTATGCTTATAGTACAATAATAAATGAGATTAGTTTAGGGGTAAAATTGTCTTTCTAGCACCATTCAATAATAAATTGATAAATACATTAATACATAAAAGAAAATAAATACATTATTAATACCTACATCGATAAACCGCAAAAGCACGCCAAAGGTCCGATTTCAATCAAATATGCCATAAATATGATCGGCTGAAGCTCCCATCATTGCTATATCTTAAATGAAATCCCCCATTTCCCTCAACATCAACTCCTTCGTCTGCTATTTCGCGAGTTAGAACCGGAAAGGAAGTGACCAGGTTAGCTTCACTCTTGCATCACCATTTTAGGTTAGTTTTGAAATCAGTTTGGATGCGGAGCAGTCATGGCTTATTTCCCTAATTTGTAATCATTTCTCTGCCTTTAAGACCGTCGATCTTAGCGATTCTGAACTCGATCGTTTTGCGATTATTGCTGACAAGTTAGCCGATGTTGCTGGTGATGTTATACGCAAGTATTTTTTGAAGAGATTTGATATTAGTGATAAAGAAGATTTAAGTTAGTTTCTTTTTTTTTCCTAATATATTCGGATTTAGTTATTTTATAAATGCATGTAAATTTGTTGTATATTTTAGGACAAGAGTATTGGAATTAATTGCCTGTCTATTGAGAAATTGTAAGAATTATAGGGCGGGCTGAAAATTGTTGTACATTTTAGGGTGAGAGTATTGGAATTAATTGAGTGTCTATTGAAAAGATAAAGAATTTTAGGGCTGAAAGTTGTATATTTTTTTTTTATTATTATGTGTATTTTTTGTTGTGGTTAACTTTAAGGTCCGGTGACAATAGCTGATAGAGCTGCGGAGGAAGCTATGATTTCTATATTACAGGAGAATTTGCCTTCTCATGCAAAGTAAGTTGCTCCGTTGGATTCGAATTTCCGGTTTGGTCCTCGTGATTAGATGGATATTGAAGGAAGAATGCTTATGTTATCAATGGTTTTGATAGCATTGCTTCTGATGCAATGTGGATTAATCGATTAAAAACTGTAATCTTGCTTTGTTTCTCATAAAATGAATGAATGTTCAAGCTATACTTTTTTTTGTAACTGAAGACTATAGAAACAAGAAAACGTGACCACAGAGTATTTGATGTCTGGTTAATTGTTTAAATGTCCAAGTAGTTATTCTTGCCTCTTATAAATAATGGAAACCGCTGATTGCAGTTATGGAGAGGAGAATGGTTGGCAATGTAAAGAGAAATCTGCAGATTATGTATGGGTTTTAGATCCAATAGATGGAACAAAGAGTTTTATTACCGGTAACTTTTTGCTCTATCTCTTATGAAATTCTTAGCCATCTGTTTCAAGATTGATTCAAGGTGGTTGCTTTTGCTTTTATCAGGCAAACCCTTGTTTGGCACCCTCATTGCATTACTGGAAAGAGGTAAACCGGTATGAACAATTATCATTTTGCAACTTTCAATAGGGTATAAACATCTGAATATTCAATTGAAGCCTGTGTATGTTATTGAGCTTTTTCTTTGATTAATATCAGATTCTTGGCGTGATTGATCAGCCTATATTACGAGAAAGATGGGTAGGTATAACTGGAAGAACTACTACACTGAATGGAGAAGAAATATCCACTCGCAGTTGTCCAAAGCTTTCACAAGCATATATGTACGAATCGTTCCACATTGGATCAAACCACATACCATCTTGATTGTTTTAATTTACACATTTGTGTTGGCTTCAAAGGTGTGCCGATATACATATAGATATACTGATCGAATTTAAGAAAACTAGAGGTTCATTGATATACATACTATTTACTGAAATCAGGAATATCAATCAGAGTTTGTTAATCATGTTTATGTATAGAAACTGACGAGCTGGCCATTATATTGATTTCAGGCAGAAGACAAATACCGAGGACGACCTTCAACTTTTGGGCAGAAAACCTTCCATTCTATTTTGGTTCAAGAGGCGAGTTATATTTTAGCTTGTATTTTCTTCATTAACGATTGATTGGAGGAGCGTATAAAGTTTTTTTTAATTAGAATTTACAAGACAACCCGTTGTTACAAGAGGCGAGTTTTTTTTTTTTTTAAACAGTTACTGAAGTATTACACAGTTAACTATGTACATCGGTTAGTGTATTGTAAGTACCTGTATATCTTCTTATAAATATGGTAATAGGTGTTGTACAGAAGTGTGGTTAAATCATACATAAATTATTCTGTCTATTTTGTGTATTCAATTGTTCCAGACATAGTTTTTACAAGTACAAATTGAAAACGTATATTTCAAGTGCAAATATATATATCATTTCAAACAAAAAAGTGTGGATTCTCTTTGGGTGGGATTTTATGTGGGGTTCTCATATTTCGGTCCAATTACTGGTTTGGAGATTATAATATGTGGTGGAACCAAGATGTTTTGTAGGATAATATCTTGTGTATTTGAATCAGTGGTGGACTCAGAGTTTTTTTTATAGGGATGCGGAATATTTTTAAAGATTTTAGGGCCCTTAGGTATATAAAAAAATGTGGTTCGTAATAGACATAGTTGAAATTGATATCAGTCCTCTTTTTTAGTTTCAAGCGTTCATTTTGAGTATCCCGAGGCGTAAAATAATGGACGAGACACAAGAAACCTTGAGAACATCCGCCTTCCCGAGTACCCATGTGAAGGTAGAACCGTAATAGTAAAACCCGTAATTGCTGGGATTTTTTTTTTACTTTTTTTTATGAAGATTTTTGTTTGTATGTTCATTCTGCATGAAAAATGGTCAAACAACCTTTATATTGCATCCATGTGTTATGGTCGAACCGTATGCTGACTCATGCTGGTAATAGAGGCTACATTTTACTGAAAACCCCCACTAACAACTATGTTTTTGTATTCATATGTAACGGGTCAAATCAAATAATTTAAGATAAAAGCGAATTTGTTATTAAAAGTTAGCTAAAGTGTAATTTAAAAGTGTTTACAGTCCTACATTGTTTATTTGTAAAAGGTAGCTTATTAATGTATTCATATTTGTTACGATGGGTACAAATGTTTGTCGGTCAACCTGACCCGACCCGTCTCAACCAGTTCTAAAACAACACAATTGTGCTTTCCAATGACTGTTAAAGATTTCACGGGCTGTTAGAATTTGATGGGAAGAAGCGGAGCTGTCGCCAGAGGCTTTCTGACCACAATGCCTGTCGCCGAAAGCCACAAAAAGAAAAAGAAACTATCCACTTTAACTCAAGAAGTCAATCTTCATCATTTTATGGTATTCAAATTATTCAGGAGCCAATTTCTTATCATAACTTATTCTCAGTTCTTTTATAACTTATTATGCTTTTGTATTTGCAGATGGGCAACATCAAATACGTTTTGTGCCTAACAATGTTCCTGATCTGGTTCAAACCGAACCTGCTTTGAACTCTATTTGGGAAACCACACGCAATTCCCACCACACAGCCGGTGTTTTTCATCAAGGTTTGTTTTCCTAATTACTCTACAGAGAGTAGTTTTCATAAATTATTGTATAGTTAGTTAAAACCTTAAAACCGAGGGGTTTCAAGGCCACAAGGAATGGCTGGTACGAATTTTTTCCATTTTTAGTATTTTTTATTCGGGATTGGCTAAACGTACCCTGTAGACGACGTGACTAAAAAGGCCACAAGCTTTTACTTCGCCTTAGGCCACCAAAATGGTTGAGCCGCCCCTGACCACCGCGGTGGCGGCCGCAGGCTTCACTATTCCCTTCAAGAACTCCCCCAGCCACTCCCAATCCATAGTTAAGTTCAGTTCAGTTATACCCACACATAAATAAAAGGTTCTATCTCACATGTCATTCTCACATATATAATGAGAGAAATGATAAGTTATAAGGAGTCGTGTATATCAATAAGTAAACAAATGCCAATCATTAAAGTATATTAGATAACTAAAAAAAGTCGATGGCGTCTTGGGTTAGTGGTATCACATGTTTTTATTCTTATTAAAGTGGTACGGGTTCAAGTCTAACAAAAAAGGCAATAGTGCCAGTCTTATTGAGTCATTGATTTTAAATTTCAATGTTCATATGATTTCAATGGTTTGGTTTCATATAGTTACTGCTGTTGAAATTTCGATTAATTAATGTTCATGGAGTGATTATTCTCAGTGATCCATATGAGACTTTGGTCCCTACATATTTATACAACGTAATTTCTTTTTGTTTTTCTCACCAGCATATTAGTTTTCTTATGCTTTATATGGGATTGGAATTCATGGGCTTTACAGGATTTTTATTTTAAATCAATTATAAAAGTTGGTGTTTGCAGCTGTGTATTTTTCTGATAGATCTGAAGTCCAATGTCTGCATCGCTGGAAAAAGGTTCTTAATTCAGAACTTATTAAAGGTCCATAGACTCATGAGGTTTTCACCACATCCCCTCCTACTCTTTGACACGTTTGATCAAAACAGCTTTTATGGTCTCTTTTTATTATTATTATTATTATTTTCGCTGTAGGAGGATGAAAAAGTCCTTGAGCTGGTGAAAACATATGGATGGGCCCACAAAATGGTCTCTCATAACAAAGTCTCTTCTCAGTCGTATTGGTAAGCAGTGTCGTGAAAGGTACATGATTTGTGTATAAATCTAAAATCTTGCGAGATGTGGATTAACTATTAAAGGGATTAATAGTTTGTCTAGCAAACTTCTTCACTTGGAAAAAACAAACATTCTACATTAGTAATGCAATATGAGCGATCTAAATGTGTGATTATTTAGGAGTTGGAGAGCTTAAAGAAGGTGTTATGATAGAGCAAGTTAAACGGTTCTCCTACTCTATTAGTTATTTTATATATGTATTAACAAATAAAAATAAAGGAACTTTCTATCGAAAGGTTCACCAACAGTTTGTTGGATGTTTGATTTGTATATAGATATACTCACTATTATTGTTTATAGATGTACTCACGGTTTGTTGGATGTTTGGTTTGTTTACAACGGCTTTGATGTTTTAGCGACACATGTTAGGATCAAGGCCAATGCACGAAGATGGCCTTCACATGTCCGGACATGTAAAACAAGTCGTTCTTGCAAGAACTTAAAACATATATGAAAGCTGTTGTTCGAGCCTTCTTTTTATATGTGTGGATCTCTATTCAGACATCTGAATAACTTGCACATGTGTTTTGGGATAGAAAAGAGTACAACTTTTGTAGTAGCTTTGATTATCCCTATAAAAGAACTGGAAAATGGAACAATTATATCATCAACTATATTAGTTTCTACATTTGAAAGGGGAAGTTTGACACGAAAAGTCGTAACTATTTTTCAAATTTAGGTTAGCGAAGAGCGTAGAATGAAACGATTGATGAACTGACACACTAACAGAGAACGAGCAGAATGGTGTAAATTGTCGACTCCGACTTAATGCTCTGGTACGAATGTGATTAGTATTATAAAAGTTGACAGTGACCCACATGAAAGGTATACCGTCTGCACTTAGTGTTAGTAATGAAAACCCGTACTACTTTTCGATGCATATATACGTAAACATAGTATACCATTTTTAATAGTTTTCTTTTCGTTATTTCACTGCAGTCAGTTGGCTGGTGATGGGATTGGGGATGACGGTGGCATGCGTTAGCTAAAGTTTGGTCTATGTGTTATCCAATAAGATAGGAAGGCGTGCAAGAGTTTATGCGTTTTTTCTTTTTCTGTTTCATGTTTTTTTCCTTGGAAGACATCTTTTTTCACTTCTTTTTGGCCGGCAAGTTTTGCCAAGGAAACAACTTATGGTCCATGGTTTAATAAAGTTTAAGCACGGTCTTTTGTAGACGTATTGTCTTACATGTTATGCACCAGCCGTGTCAGACGTCTTACCACGAACAAACAATAGCTATTATGCATGCCGTGCATCGCACGGGCTTTCTCCCTAGTTAAAAGAAATTAAAAACCTTTCATAAAACTTGATATGATTGAACAACATGTTTTTAACTTTATTAGAAACTTATTTTTCAACTCAGTCTTAATAACTTTATTAGAAACTTATTTTTCAACTCAATCTTAAAAAAAACATTGTTTAAGTAGAATTTACCTTTACCAGGTGTGTTTGAAACCATCCGATGCTTGATAGTTATACTATTTTTCATTAAATAGGTAATTATACTTTATTTGGAGCAAATGTAACCAATGGTAACGTTGACATATATTTGATTGGTTTGTTACATATACTCGTTTTTTTTTTCTGATTTTACAATTAATATATCTACAAGCTATGGTTCCTAGCTGCTTGCTAATTTTAAAAATTAAAATGAGATGAATAGGTTGTTTGGAAAATCCGAGACTCATTTACACATGTAATGTAAACCTGAGAATGAGACTCATATATAGTATGGACTATGGACATAAAAATTAAAATGAGGTGAATAGGTTGTTTGGAAAATCCGAGATAAACATGTTCAGAAAGATTGAGATAAATGATTATAATTTATTTTTTTCAATAGCTAAACTTGCATATCATGTGATTGAATTAAAATCCATGACTTTCAGTTTTTCACCTATCTAACAACTTATCTAACTCATCAACACCATTAGACTATTCTCAATGGATAAAATCAAAGGTAAATATATCAGAGACAAAATAGGTGTAATTTTAGCATTTTCAATTGAGCGGATTTGAAATTTAACAATGTACTAGGCATCCCAACAGATGTTTTATGGTGTTTCTGGCCCTCATAGAACAAAGATGGAGGATATGGGACTCGTACAAGAAATGGAGAAGAGAAACTTTTTTTTTATTGATAAAAACACCTAAAACGTATTATGTAAGAGGGGAGAAGAAGGGGGTCGTTTTTTGAGCCGTTTTTTTCTTTCTGATGTGAGAGGAGCAAAACCGAGTTTTTTTCCGAAAATGTTGTAGTTGAAAAAAGTTATTTACCAAAATGGATAGTTTCAAAAGTATTTACCAAGATTGGATGTTTTTTTAACTACTTTTCTCCCTCCAAATCTTATTGGTAAAGATAATTTCTATTTATAACAATGTTCATTAACATGCCTTATGAAAAACAAAATTACACTTAACTTTAAAAATAGACCTAAAGGGCTTTATAAGAAAATAATTAAATGTTGTTTCTAATTCATTAAAAAAACAATTTTCTTTAACATGACTTAAGAAAAAAATGGATAGTACAACTTTATATAAAAAAAATAAATGTTATTTAAATTAAAATAAATATTTTAGCAGTTAATTAACAAAGCTCATTAAAAGATGATATTCTTAAGAATATTAAATCAACCATTTATAACTTGTATTATTTGATCGTGCTATTTCATAAAATTTTATGTCTTGAAAAAGTAAATATTTTGGATTATTTAAAAACGTACTTAAAAGTTTTATGCAACAAAATTAAAAAAAAAATATTTATAAGAAAACTAATAGAATTTTTATGAAAGAATATAAACTTTTCTATTAAAAAAAGGTTTTAATAAAAGTAAAAGAAAACGTTTATATTAAAAGAAATTAAAAACCTTTCATAAAACCTGAGGGGCTGTTTGGTAGCCTCTTAATGACCATTCAGATGCTACCTCTTAGTGGTTTAAAACATCTGAATGAATAAGAGGTAACCTCAAGTCTGAATGGTTAAGAGGTAACCTCTGAATGATAAATCATCACATGTCACATTCTTCGACCTTCTCATTGGTAAAATTCATAATAGTTCCATTAAGAGGTAGCATCTTAATGACCATTCAGAGGCTACCAAACAGCCCCTGAATCTTAATAACTTTATTAGAAACTTATTTTTCAACTCAGTCTTAAAAAAAACATTGTTTAAATAGAAATTACCTTTACCTTAAAGATTAGTCAACTCAATCTTAATAACTTTATTAGAAACCTATTTTTCAACTCAATCTTCAAAAAAACATTATTTAAATAGAAATTACCTTTATCTAAAATTCGTTTTTTTTAATACTTATTTTAGTAAATATTTTTAAAACTACCCATTTTAGTAAATAACCTTTCTAACTACACCTTTTTAGGGAAAAAAAACTCACCAAAGCCTATGTCACACCCCGAGATTATCAGAGCTGGCGTGACTGGACTGGTATCTTCATTGCACAGCGGAAGCAAATATAAGCTAAGACTTCTAGAGATTGAACGCCTGCTAAGTACTCGAATTCTCGATGGTCCTCCTATTCCAACCGTGCCTTGTCTTAGAACTGTAACCTGAGAAAGAAACATGCGAAAAATCAACATAAAGTTGAGCGAGTTCATCGTTTGTTTGTAAAAGATTTGAAATAAATCTTTTGAGTTGTGAAAGATTTGAAATAAATCTTTGGAGTAACCGGTTTTTGAAATAGTATTGAGAAAACGAATTTAAAAATCATTTTCTTGCCAAGTTATATGGAAACGTTGTGTTTGTTACACAGTATGTTCATAAAAACCATGTATTGGTAAAGTCTTGTATTTGTAATGTTCGTATAACCGTCAATGCCCACCCTGACTTTGACTCCATACCCGCATAATCTTATGCGTTGAATTTTGTAGAAAACATGGTATTTAATTTGTATGAACAAGTATTTTTTTGTAAGTATAAAATCCCTGGTATGTAGCAAATAAGGAAAAAGAGATCACCAATGGCTCGCTACACCCAGATAGATCTACCGCTACTGTCCCTCGGTCCTACAATGAGGATTAATGGCCTCAAGTTGCGCCTACCCACTCACATGATCTAAGTAGTAAACCCTCCTTAAGCTAACCATACCATGTATAAAAATGTCTGTAATCCTTTTGTAATATGTCTATATGTATGAAAATCCCTGGTCTCCCCGACCGTAAATCCCTGGTCTCCCCGACCGTAAATCCCTGGTCTCCCCGACCGCAAATCCCTGGTCTCCCCGACCAAATCCCTGGTCTCCCCGACCGTAAATCAATCACATTTCGAAAATAAGCATTTGTTCTGTAAAAACCGGTATGTTTAGTATAAACCTTTCGTAAATCATTTGAGTTTCTCGAAATCCCTTCGTAATATGATTTAGAAATACGAGTTTTGCGTTTGTTCAAAACTTTGTATGTTTTTGCAAAACGTGCATGTCTTTCCACCCCGAAAACATTTACAAAAACATAAAACAGTAAAAAGTGGGGGTTATGAACTCGCCTGAAATGTCTTGTGCAAAGCTAGCTAATTACGACTTCGATGATGTCGTTTCCAAGGCTTGACTTGCTAGCGTGCATTCTACAATATTCCTAACACGGAATACCTAATAAGTTTCTAAATAAACGCAGTATCTAAACTACGTGTCATCGAGCTCTACCGAATCGTAAATCGAACGATTCAACGGTAAGTTGTTACTTAATGAAAATGGCTAAGTTGAACTTTGTTTAGTTTCGCTTAATGTAGTAAGTAATCAATAAGTCTCGAAAAGACTTGATTCTCGAGAGATAAATATTTATATAAAAATATAAATATGTCGTTGTAATTGCGTTAGCCGTCTCGAGAAGTCGTATGTGTATAAAAGAGTATTTATACGAAAATAGTATATGACAAACTCGTATTATACATCGCGTTTGATATTTGAAGTAAATTTGTAAACCATATTTACTTTGTAAGACGAATAAGAGTCGTTGGAACTTTGAAATAAGGAAATAAATTATATTCATCCTCATAAAAGAAGTCGTGTTGTTCGATTGTTAAAATAAATATACAATATATTTATTTTTTTATGAAAAAGGGTCGTGTTGTTTGCCGTTTGAAGTAAATACATCAACTATATTTATGTTATAAGACGAAATCATGTCGTTTGATATTTGAAATAAATATAAACTATATTTATTTTCGTGAAACGGCTTCGTATTGTTCGATGTTTGAAATAAATATAAAATATATTTATTTTTATAAAACGTTTTCGTGTTATACGAAAGTTTGAAATAAATGTAAACTACATTTATTTTTATAAAATAGTTGTCGTAAATAATTCCGAATCGTCGCTTTCGTGATGTTGTGAAATGTCGTTGAAAGTAATATACACTTGTATTTTGTTTTATAAAAATCATTTGTAGTCGATCGGTTCTGCTTCATTTTATTAATAAAACGTAATTATTTTACGGATTTTCTCGAAAAACGGGCAGAGTTTCCTCTGTTTTTGGACGCCCCGACATCGCAAGTTGTCGTTATTTATCAAAATTCAATCAACTTCAACCAATATAATCAATATATGAGATTTCGTCAGTTATGTAAAGACGTAAAGCATATTTAAATAGGTCGGTTCGAGCTCGATTACGTTAATAATGTAAAAATTATTAAATGACATAAATAATCGCGCCACTATAATTCTTTACCAATTCTTGCGTCGAGTCGTTGACTGAGTTGACCGAGTCAACTGGTTGACCGAGTTGTAACAACCCTCATTAAAAGTCGTATTTATTTTATTATTTTATCCAAAAGGAAACCCTAATTGAGACACCCAAGTGATTCCACGCAAACCCTAAAAATTTCAGATCAATCAGAATCAGGATCAGGGCCCCTAAAACTCAGGGGGGTATTCCCTACTCAACGATTATCCTTATAAGTTATTATAAAAATCGAATTTAAACGTTTCGTCGACTCAGCAGACCTAGTCCCACACGTGGCAACAACATAGGAAAAATGTGACCCTTACGGACCGTAAGGGTTTATGCTTACGGTCCGTAAGCCAAGTCAAAATTGTGTATAAATAGAGGGCAGTGGCACTTGTTTTATGGTTTTATTACGACGATCAAATTCAATCTGTCCGTCGAGTTATAGTCGAAACAGTCTCAAAAACACTAATTAGTAGGGGGTGCTGCTACGATACAGGGTAATAACTCGATCGCTATTACGATTCATTGTCCGATCGATCAATGTACTCAATGGATGTTTAAGTGCTGCCCACATTAGGGTGATGCTTTGTCATTAATCGTTAATTCGATGGATGTTTAAGCATAGCACTTTGTCATTCGTTGTGAGGGTTGATCTCGTGAGTTATCGTAATTGCTGTATTAAGTTACCTACCTAGTTCGTGTGCACTAGGTTACAAGGCTAAATCAATAGGCTAAGCTCTGCCTGTATAAATCTGCAATATATCAAGGCTTATCTGTAGACTAAACTTTGCCGTATGAATCTGCATGATTATAAGTGAGTCATTCTCTTTTTATCAACTATTTTACAATACCTCAAATTATTTTCAAAAGTTATAATTACAGGGACTAAGTCGTGGATATCTTGAATCACTGGCTAGTGGGGTATTGTGCACATTACTAATTTTCTCCCAGTTAGGTTCATTGACCTACTAGGGATAATCATCACTATTTAGATTCATTGATCTAATAGTGGTATGACCATCGTCACCATTGTGACTTGTCACCATTGTGACAGAGCGCCAGATAAAAATAAGATAGAAGCCATTGTAAACGCTCTTATGCTGTAATTAATAACTATGCATTATTTTATGTAACTAGAATGATTCACTCAGTATTTCCCGCTGACAAAACATTTTTCAAACGTGTTTCAGGTAATTACAGTAGATTGGATTAAGAGATGGATACGGCACTGAAAGGCATCAAGAAGTGGCTTATTTATTAATTAAATCAAATTAAGAAATATTGTTTTATGTAATAAAATTTATCTTTATTAAAGCTACCTTTGTAAAACATGGATTTATTCCATCTATTTAATAAATAAAATCTGGTGTTTCTAAACTTTGATATTTTTCCTAACTCACGGTCCTGATGAAATTTCCGTTGCAATACGTTTTCAAAATAATCACCGGTACCACTTGGCTGTTCGCGGCTCCCGATTCCGTCCAGGGTGGGTCGGGGGACGTGACAGAAGGTGGTATCAGAGCCACTGCTTTGAGCCTTTAGGTGTTGTAATAATAATACCTAAATTTATATAAAAGAGTTAGGAGATTGCTATTAACTGGTAGCATACATTATAGCATTTAGACTTGAACTTAAGAAAAGATGCCTTAGTATAAAACTTCAAGATAAGTTAAGTACTTATGTGAATAAATTGTGATGGGTTTTTGTATACCATAAGAATGGTAATTAGAATATTGCAAGATATGATAAATAAGCAAGAATTAATAGTAATTATTGCTTATTGATATTAATTAGTCTAGAATAAGATATGTTACGGGAAATACAAGTTTCCTTGATTCTGGATAAAAACTCTAATAAAAGAGGCACTTTTAAAAAGATACTATTTATGGGAAATAGAAAATTTTCTCCGACAAGACTGGGTATGGTGTAGCAGACTCTCCAGTTTGTTCGGATATACTGAGGTTACCGCTCCGGCGCGAATTGGATAAGACGAGATATATAATATGTCAAACGAGTGACAAGATTTCCCTAAATAGTATCTTGACCAGATATCTGACTGATTTTTTTTGGAAATATGAATCTGTTAAATACATTGACCTTATGAATGGTAGGTATATTACAGCATGTGAAATATGTGATTATATAGATATGTATATCTATAAGAAATTCCAAAAGTCAAATAGGAATAAAGCACAAACATCTGTGTCTAGATTTCTTTATCAGGAATCTCTTTTCCCATATCAAACATTATTTCGTTTGATCATCTGTCTCGTAGCTTGTATGATAAAATAAACAATGGAAAACCTTTAAGTTAAAACGCCATCAAAAGAATTTATAACGCGTAATCATAAATTATCAACGCAAGTAAAAAGCATATAAAGTTATGCTAGTACACAAGAAAACACATGTAAATTTAATTATAAATCCATAGAAGTTGAAGTACATCACACAACTTTCGAGGCAAAACCTTTGGAAAATATAAATTGGGTACGATGACACCAATGTTAATTCCATCAGTAGAAGAACTACTAATCGAAAAAAAAGCACTTTGCCACATGATCCTACAAAATGAATATCGCTGAGGTATGTTGTAATAAGATTTCACAACCATCGGTACACAGTCTAATCTGAGTCATAATTATTATCACTGCAAAAGGAGTCACATACCTTTGCAAATTCCCTATTCCATTTTATTCACATTCCCTGGTAATATCACTTAACAACGGTTATCACAAGAAATTCCAGATAAAGTTTTTAAAATTTCTTTCGTTGAAATTCTGACTTCTGCATATAAAAGAGTTGACTTTCGTACCATACAGATTTCTTTCATAAATAGCGAATATTGATCTATTTCATTTCTTGGTAAATTCACACATTACACATGCACTATTTGTTGCGCATGTGATTCATTTGATTTATAAAGACCACAGGAGGGCTTCATTCCGATTTGTTATTTTATCCAAACTCAAAATATCATTCCACTCTTCGTACTGTGAACCGCATTATTGCAAAACAATAACTCCTTGATATTGAGTCAATAAATTTCTTGAAAATTTTAATTTTCTTTGACATACATAGTTTCTATTGTGACCATGTCTGAACTTATTAAAACTTGTTTTGTTCAAATTATTTGACTTACTCACATTACATATTCATTTCAAGATCCTATATGATGGATGGAAGCTATCATATTCAAAATAGTCCCAACAAACACTTCATTTGTTTTGAACCATAATAGGCTTGTTTAGTCTTCGACTTCATTGAAACATTTCTTTGATCACGATCACCTTGTATTGACGTTTTCACAAAATTTAAAGTTTGCACTAATCTCGTTTATATATATCATATACGAATTTAATTATTTATATATTTATAAAAGCCATCTTAACACAAATTGTGTGTTAAGATAATGATACACAATTTTTTGTCATATTTCAGTGTATCTCTTAAAAGATTCTTACAACATCAATCGAGCCTTCCGTAATAATTATTGTTTTAACATCTTCAATCGAAAAACATTATATAAAATTTATTATATATGGAAACTTATATAAGTGATTACCTAATTTACAAAATATTATTACTATATTTTGTTAAAACCAATGAGGTGAAGAATTTATATTCTATAATAAATTTATATTTGAGGTATACTCTCATTTAAATTTATGTTTAAGTTATTTATCTTATTATTAGTAATAAATTAAAAACAGAAGTGTTAATATTATTTTTAAGTACTAAGGTAATAATCAAGAGCAGGTATTGGATAGCCTAGCCTTAGTTAGGCATGGACTGGCCACCTATGCTTAAACAATGCAGCACTAACCAATATCCAACCAAGATAATGACTAGTTAATAAATATAAATTAAGTCATCATACTTATTTAGTAAATTTTAATTATATGTAAAAATATTTTACTTTGTACTGTAAGAAAAAGATATATTTTTGTAAAACAAAACAAGAATTAGAGGAACGAATAAAATTATCTAAATAACTGTCTAAGTATTTATGAACAAGACATTTATACTTATATGTAATTGTTCATCTTGTTTAAAAATTTTACAATATTTTTATAATATATGTATTTTAATATATATATTAAAATATCAAATGTTATTCACTCAAGCCCATATTTTAGTATGCTTGATATTAAACTAAACATTTACTATTTACTTTTATGATTTAAAATATCTTATTTTAAAATCTTATAGTTAAACATATTTGATTTTAAGAATGATGATCATGAATTCTAGGATATTTGGATCAACATATTAATAAAACATATATCATTATTTTTTTAGGTTTTGATATTTTAAAACTATCTATATTAATTTAGTATTTTACTTTATGATAACATAAAAGGAAAAGATATTTAAGTATAACATATTTTGTGGTAATTATGTAACGCTCTGGCAAGAAAATAACCATATGAGAATAATATGGTAGTCATCAACAACATTGGGTTAAGGGAATATTATAATATATAAGAATAGTCCTGTCACACCCCAACCAATGGCGGAAACATCGGGATGAGACGAAGTGTGAAGATTGCTAGAGACATCATAACGCTATTTGTGACAATATTTAATAAACCGATTTCATTTCATAAAGTAATTGTCAACATTACAAGAAATTCAAATACAACAAGTTCAAAGAAGTACATAACAACATAAGCAAAATTGATACAACATATTAAACCTAAACGTCTATATATGTATCTAGGCATCAACGCTACTTCTTTTCATAGCATCGTCATCATCAACCTGTAACATGTTTAAAATACAATTCAATGCAAAAGCAAAGGCGAGTATACAAGTTTGGTACGTACATAACAAAAGATAAGTTTTAAACAATTCCTCATAGCAAGCACGTGATTCAAGATAAACAATAAATTTGGCATGTGTCTAACATATCAAACCAATAATGAGACGGAAGAAGCTCATGACATAACCACAAGTCTACGGGCGGGTCGTCAATCCTATAGCGCTACATATGTCACGGTTAGGCTCGTACGAAGTTAATGATAAGTTCAACACATAAGAATCACCCAAGTTTAAAGTATCAAGCAATCACGTATACAAGCATGTTATAGGAATGTTCATGTGTTTAAGCAAAATGTTCATGTGTAAGTTTTTGATAAGTAACATGTTACACCCCAAAAGTGGTAAAAGTAAAGAGGGGAATACGAGTATACTCACATAATTGCTAAGTCTTCCGATTATCCAATTGTTGACGAGTGTATGAGATTAGGAGGATGGAACACCGAGGTCACCCTATATGGGCAAACGATGGTGCATGAGTAAACGGAATTAATGACGGAGGATTTGAAGCGGAATATAAAGTATAACTAGTTGATATATATGTATATGTATATATAAATACAAATATGTATATTTTATATAGTTTAAGTAATAATCTAAATGAAGTCTATCTAAAAATATTATGAAAGTATCGTCCAAATAAATATACATTTATACCTATTTTATAAAGTTTAATAGAATTTGATAGATTTCGATTTATGAAACTATCGCGTTTCGTTTTACGGATTTTCAAGAAAAACGGGCAGAGTTTCCTCTGTTTATGGACGATCCCGACAACGCAAGTTGTCGTTATAATTTTTTTTTCAAAATTCAACAATTACAAAACAATATATGTATACGCCTACATACAAGTTATATAAAAGTATTTATAACAATTATAGTCAATATATTCAATAAATATACTTGTAACAATTTTACAAGTTATCTAACGAAACAATATAAAATTGGGTAAATAAGAAACCATTTAAAACCAATATGATGGTCGTGTGTGGCCGTTTAGTATTCTAACCGAAAGAGAGATTAATGATGTTAAATGATTTAATGTCTTTTAATACCAAGCAATCAAACAGAACTACCAAATTACAGTATATAATTTCTAATGAAATGATTTAGTATCTATTTGTATGGAAGCAAAAGTGAATCGACAGGAGATAAAGGTATACCGTCACCGAGATAGAATTCGGAACGAGACTGAACCGTTACGTGAACCCGAGGCTGATGTCGACCGGAGTTTGACCAACCCGAACATCGAACCTGCTGAATCTGAGATGAATAGCCCACTGACTTTATCGAAACTCCCGAACCAAAACAAGGCCTGACCCGGAACCCGAGACGTCACCCGAACTGAACATAACCTAAGCTGAATCAAGACCCAAACTGAACCGAGACGGAACTGAGCTGACCCGTTTTACACCCTGAACCCGAGTTGTGAACCACCACCACTGTCCCCGTCGTTTGCCGCCGCAGACGGCGACGACCCAGCCGCCGTCGTCACCACCATCATCATCAACAGCAGCCGCAATTCATCATCATCATCATCGAATCACAAGAAAAGAAAAGAAAGACGAAAGGAGGTAACCCAATCTTACCGGAAACTTGTCGGAGCCAAAACAATGCCACCACCGCCGCCGCTGCAGACGGTGCTGCAAGCGGCTGACGCCGCCGTTGCCGCTCAAACTCTCCCTCGTTCCTGTCTTGCCGCCGCTGCTGTGTCGTTTCATTGGTCGAAGGAGGTAGTTGGTGTGCTTGAGGGTGTCGGAGACGAGTGGAGAGGGTGAGAGCAGGTTATGAGCTGGTGTGGGTTTGAGGTTCTAGATCGAGAGGAGAGAAAGAGAGCTACTTGTGAAATCTGTGTGTTTGAAGGAGATGAAGATCTCTGCGAGTGTTGATGTAAAAATTTAGAGAAGGTGAAGTATTTGTGGGTGTGTCTGCGCATATAAAGGAAAGAGGCAATTAGGGTTCTATATTATAGTTTTAGGAAATAACCAATATTGCCCCCTTAACTTTGAATGGTTTAGCTAATTAGTTGATTAACTAGGTTTAGGTTATAATACATGGTTAACCAAACTAACTAGGTTAGTTTGTTATTTGACTAACTTTAAAAGTTAACGAGACTAAATAAATTTATTATAGAAGTAAACTTTTAAATAGTGAAATTAATTTATTTAATTAATTAAACTATGAATAAATAATCATTTTTTTACGATTAAAGCGAAACGACAGACACAAGGATACGAAGTTTCCAAAAATAGGAACATGAATAACGGTTTCTAAATATGGAAAGTTATGAAAACGCGGAGCGTTACAGTCTCCTCTCCTTTAGGAAATTTCGTCCCGAAATTTATTCAAGAGGAAGACTCGAAAGGGTTTTTGGCAAACCAAAGGGGATTGTTTAAAAATGAGGCTTGGAGTTTGAGACTACGGAGAATAATTGAGGTATAAGGGTGAACGATTGATCTAATAGCGATTAAGAGTATAAGAATAGCATAAGTATCGGATAGACAAAAGTAGTGTGCTAAGAATGAGGTCTCCTCGTGGATAATCGGATATAATGCGTTTGTGAGTTGTTAAAGTTTACGTATTAGGTCCAAAAAGGTCTGTAAAACACTGAATTTCTCATGGCACGTTTTACGAAAGTTTGGTAACATGGTGAAAACACTTATATATAGGAAGTACCAGCGGCGTATCCACCATGTTTTAACCACATTACGTTCGTTTCGTATTTGGTGTCATGTTACGTTCCGTGTCTTACCATACACAGTAGTACACCCTATGGTTCTCATACGCCTATCACTATAATCCCGTGTACACCCGCGATTATATTGATCGTCGCATGATCCGCATAGCTTGTACTAGTTGTGTATGAATCAGGGTATACATAAATTTGAAAATAAGAATGTGTTCGTGTAAGAATGTAGTATGTAAGCAAGTCCATGCTTAAGTATGTATGCGACCCACGTAAGCGAATCCCTAGGATTACGCTCGCGTACGGGTACGAATGTATGAATCATGAATACGAATGAAAGTATAAGCATAAATATAAGTTTGAGTATGAACATTCACGTGAGTTTGAGTATAGACATAAAACGTATGAGTAGTATGAGTATACGTATAAGCATGTAACGTATGAATATAAGTATAAGCATGAAACGTACGAGTATAAATATAAGCATGAAACGTACGAGTATGAGCATAAATACGAGCATAAGTATAAGTATGAAATGTATTGTTATGAAGGTGAGTATGAGTGTGAGTACGAATACCAATGGTTGCGTATACAATATTAATTGAAACATAACAATTTAAGCATGTAAGAGTGTTCAAGAGATTGAGCATGTAACACAAACGATATAAATGAAATTGTCGCGATGGAACGACTAAAACGTATATGATGATGTGCATGTATAGTGGGTTAAATGAAGTGTCGAGTTTCCCAATTAGATTCGATACTTTGATTTGGAAGGTGGGATGTAGTTTGTAAATGTAAGACAATATAAGGTATCTAATGGTTATGCATAATGTGACTTTTAATAAATAGAAATGCTACTTTTGTTTTAAAAGAGTTTACGTAATCCGAAGATGGTCGGTCCCCATGAAGTCTTCTTGCCCACGTGTTTTGTAAGTTGGTGTAGGAAAAAGGTTTTCGATAAAAAGGTGAGTTCGTTTCGTTAAACAAGAAATTATGAACTTAGGATATTCTTGTGAAAACGGGGCTCCTTAGAAAAGAAATTTAACAAAAGGACTTAATGATTGTTAAAAGTTTCAGCAAATGATTTGTTGATGTTGAAAGGAGTATTTGGTAAAACATTCATATAGCCCCTACAAGTTCCTATAAGTAATTGAGAAAGGTTGGTTTGATTTTGATTAAGAATGGAAGTCTCTAGTATGATGATATAACGTGTGCGTGTTTTAGTGATTAATTTGAATATGAAGTTCATGGGCAAGAGTTTCATTGGACCGACTAAATTGATAGGTAGCATTTCGTAAGGTTTTGAGGTTCGAGTAATAAAACGTTTTAAGACATGATTAGGAATCTCGTGTTATATGAGTTGGGTGAAAATAGATTGTAGAATAAGAAGTACGCTTGGTAAAACAATGTATTTTGAAGTCGGTATAAGTAGGTATTTTGAATAATGATAAACAATTTAGGTATAAAATATGATCGAGTTTGCATAATAAGATATCTTGAAGAGACGTTTTGGTAACGATCACCTAGGTAAGGGAATCACCCCTAACTCGTTGGTGATGTCGTTTTTAAGAAAGGAGGAGTGGAGTTAACGTCAAGGTAAGGAAATCACTCCTATCTCGATGATATGTCCCCACTCGTCGTTACAAGGAATACGAATTTAAACTATATGAAATCATGCATATGTATAAATGTATGAAAGGATTTAATATGTTGTGTGTGTGTGAGGAGAAAAATACCGAAAGTAAGTTCGTATTTGAAAGATTGCATCGTATAAAATAAAAAAATATAACATATGTTTGATCAAAGTTGGGATGGTTCCAAAATGGAACTTTGACTAACCAAAATAGTCGAAAAGTCTTTCGAGTTTGAGGAGCATGCTTTGGCCTAATAGGTGAAATACTCTCGCCGACAAGTCGGTTAACGGTATTTACCCTTCCGGTTACTACATGTCACAAATCGATCGAAATCTCGAGACTTGGCGGGATTTATGAAAATAAAAGGTCGAGGAGTGGAACTAGTCGACAAGGTGCGGGTTTCACCCCTAACTTGGCGATTTAGTATCCTAAGTGTGGTTGGTACTCGTCGGGTCAAAATTTGATTTCAACACTTTGACGAGGGTCCACTAGAGTTCAAAATTTGAATTTCTCCATCAAGGTGAGGATTTCACTCCTAACTTGGTGGTGAAATTCGTGTAAGAAAAGAAAAGTAGAAGGATTGAGAGTCATTCACCAAATTGTGGGTTTCACGCCTATTTTGGTGAAGTCGTCTCGTTTGTGTATTATGAGTGTTTTCGGATTTAGAAATACCGATTAAAATGCATGAGGGAAGTGTATGTCAAAGGATTACGCAAATAAGTATAAACACGTAAGAAGGCATATCATGAATGGTACATAAATAATGAAATGATAAATAAAGTATTAACACATAGAGAAATAGGTCAAGAATAATACATAAAGGATCGAACAACGAAACAAGTATTAACACATAATAAGACAAGCATTAATGCATAAGAATAACATGTCGAATATTTCCCATGAGTGATACACATGTTAAAAGGAGCATAAATAAGAAACAAATAAAGTATCACGTAGTAGTTCAAGCAAAACATACGAACAGGGCTCTAAAACTATAGACTAGGTAAAAGCATTCCTACTCTTCCTAATTCCCTATAGTTACGGCTCTGATACCAATCTGTCACACCCCAACCAATGGCGGAAACATCGGGATGAGACGAAGTGTGAAGATTGCTAGAGACATCATAACGCTATTTGTGACAATATTTAATAAACCGATTTCATTTCATAAAGTAATTGTCAACATTACAAGAAATTCAAATACAACAAGTTCAAAGAAGTACATAACAACATAAGCAAAATTGATACAACATATTAAACCTAAACGTCTATATATGTATCTAGGCATCAACGCTACTTCTTTTCATAGCATCGTCATCATCAACCTGTAACATGTTTAAAATACAATTCAATGCAAAAGCAAAGGCGAGTATACAAGTTTGGTACGTACATAACAAAAGATAAGTTTTAAACAATTCCTCATAGCAAGCACGTGATTCAAGATAAACAATAAATTTGGCATGTGTCTAACATATCAAACCAATAATGAGACGGAAGAAGCTCATGACATAACCACAAGTCTACGGGCGGGTCGTCAATCCTATAGCGCTACATATGTCACGGTTAGGCTCGTACGAAGTTAATGATAAGTTCAACACATAAGAATCACCCAAGTTTAAAGTATCAAGCAATCACGTATACAAGCATGTTATAGGAATGTTCATGTGTTTAAGCAAAATGTTCATGTGTAAGTTTTTGATAAGTAACATGTTACACCCCAAAAGTGGTATAAGTAAAGAGGGGAATACGAGTATACTCACATAATTGCTAAGTCTTCCGATTATCCAATTGTTGACGAGTGTATGAGATTAGGAGGATGGAACACCGAGGTCACCCTATATGGGCAGACGATGGTGCATGAGTAAACGGAATTAATGACGGAGGATTTGAAGCGGAATATAAAGTATAACTATTTGATATATATGTATATGTATATATAAATACAAATACGTATATTTTATATAGTTTAAGTAATAATCTAAATGAAGTCTATCTAAAAATATTATGAAAGTATCGTCCAAATAAATATACATTTATACCTATTTTATAAAGTTTAATAGAATTTGATAGATTTCGATTTATGAAACTATCGCGTTTCGTTTTACGGATTTTCAAGAAAAACGGGCAGAGTTTCCTCTGTTTATGGACGATCCCGACAACGCAAGTTGTCGTTATAATTTTTTTTTTCAAAATTCAACAATTACAAAACAATATATGTATACGCCTACATACAAGTTATATAAAAGTATTTATAACAATTATAGTCAATATATTCAATAAATATACTTGTAACAATTTTACAAGTTATCTAACGAAACAATATAAAATTGGGTAAATAAGAAACCATTTAAAACCAATATGATGGCCGTGTGTGGCCGTTTAGTATTCTAACCGAAAGAGAGATTAATGATGTTAAATGATTTAATGTCTTTTAATACCAAGCAATCGAACAGAACTACCAAATTACAGTATATAATTTCTAATGAAATGATTTAGTATCTATTTGTATGGAAGCAAAAGTGAATCGATAGGAGATAAAGGTATACCGTCACCGAGATAGAATTCGGAACGAGACTGAACCGTTACGTGAACCCGAGGCTGATGTCGACCGGAGTTTGACCAACCCGAACATCGAACCTGCTGAATCTGAGATGAATAGCCCACTGACTTTATCGAAACTCCCGAACCAAAACAAGGCCTGACCCGCAACTTTGACCCGGAACCCGAGACGTCACCCGAACTGAACATAACCTAAGCTGAATCAAGACCCGAACTGAACTGAGACGGAACTGAGCTGACCCGTTTTACACCCTGAACCCGAGTTGTGAACCACCACCACTGTCCCCGTCGTTTGCCGCCGCAGACGGCGACGACCCAGCCGCCGTCGTCACCACCATCATCATCAACAGCAGCCGCAATTCATCATCATCATCATCGAATCACAAGAAAAGAAAAGAAAGACGAAAGGAGGTAACCCAATCTTACCGGAAACTTGTCGGAGCCAAAACAATGCCACCGCCGCCGCCGCTGCAGACGGTGCTGCAAGCGGCTGACGCCGCCGTTGCCGCTCAAACTCTCCCTCGTTCCTGGCCTGCCGCCGCTGCTGTGTCGTTTCATTGGTCGAAGGAGGTAGTTGGTGTGCTTGAGGGTGTCGGAGACGAGTGGAGAGGGTGAGAGCAAGTTATGAGCTGGTGTGGGTTTGAGGTTCTAGATCGAGAGGAAAGAAAGAGAGCTGCTTGTGAAATCTGTGTGTTTGAAGGAGATGAAGATCTCTGCGAGTGTTGATGTAAAAATTTAGAGAAGGTGAAGTATTTGTGGGTGTGTCTGCGCATATAAAGGAAAGAGGCAATTAGAGTTCTATATTATAGTTTTAGGAAATAACCAATATTGCCCCCTTAACTTTAAATGGTTTAGCTAATTAGTTGATTAACTAGGTTTAGGTTATAATACATGGTTAACCAAAGTAACTAGGTTAGTTTGTTATTTGACTAACTTTAAAAGTTAACGAGACTAAATAAATTTATTATAGAAGTAAACTTTTAAATAGTGAAATTAATTTATTTAATTAATTAAACTATGAATAAATAATCATTTTTTTTACGATTAAAGCGAAACGACGGACACAAGGATACGAAGTTTCCAAAAATAGGAACATGAATAACGGTTTCTAAATATGGAAAGTTATGAAAACGCGGAGCGTTACAAGTCCCCGTTTTCAATATTTGTAAATACATTCACAATATTATATGATATATATTTACAAAATATTTTACAAATACTTTTGTACAATAAATATTTTTACACCTTTATTTACAAATTTCATTTAATGTTATAAATAATAGTGATTTCTTTTACAAAATAATAATACTAAAATATTTTTAGTATAGTAAAATACTAAAATAATATTTATTTAAAAGTGGTGACCATTTACATATAATAAAAATATGTAACAAAGAAAAATATATTATATAGTATTTATATTTGATATATAAGATACGGTTCAGTCAGGAACACAAAAATATATATTTACTTTACAAAATATAATATAATAGTTGGTCATGCCAAAACAACTTGTTCTTATTTCAATCTCTAGGACATAGTATGAAAAATATGGTTACTAATAGGGTACTATCACATTGTTTCACAATTAAAATAACTTGGAACTCTAAAACAATGGTACACTAACTCTATTGTCTTTTGGTGTATTTTTGCAATTCACTCATCTCAACACTATGATTTTCTCATATCATAAATATTTGACAAATCATTTTTCATGCTTTTATTTCATTTGGGAACATGTCAATTCTAAGTCTTCCTCAGTTACCAATCAAAGTAAGCTTTCTTTTGACTAAGAATTTTTATTGATTCTAAAAATCCTTCACATTCATTTTAAATATCTATTGATCATATATCTTTTGGCTTAAACCTAGTCACTTTGAAAATTATTTCATCTCATTTCATTCGTTTTGTCATCGATTTCTTGAACTAATTCAGTTGAACCATTGAATCCTACTTATAGTACAACTCGTATTTCACAAAATTTGATATTTTAAATTATGTGTCATCTACCTTAAATACTGTTTTTATTGAATAAAAGGTGACATAAGTCTAAAAGAAATATCATAACCCCAAATACACTTGAGAGCTGGAATCTGAGATGAAGAAAAAGTATTCCTACTTATTCCAGTAAATCTCGAGGATGAGATTTTTATTAAGGTGGGGAGAATGTAACAACCCTCATTAAAAGTCTTATTTATTTTATTATTTTATCCAAAAGGAAACCCTAATTGAGACACCCAAGTGATTCCACGCAAACCCTAAAAATTTCAGAACAGTCAGAATCAGGATCAGGGCCCCTAAAACTCAGGGGGGTATTCCCTACTCAACGATTATCCTTATAAGTTATTATAAAAATCGAATTTAAACGTTTCGTCGACTCAGCAGGTCTAGTCCCACACGTGGCAACAACATAGGAAAAATGTGACCCTTACGGACCGTAAGGGTTTATGCTTACGGTCCGTAAGCCAAGTCAAAATTGTGTATAAATAGAGGGCAGTGGCACTTGATTTCTGGTTTTATTACGACGATCAAATTCAATCTGTACGTCGAGTTATAGTCGAAACAGTCTCAAAAACACTAATTAGTAGGGGGTGCTGCTACGATACAGGGTAATAACTCGATCGCTATTACGATTCATTGTCCGATCGATCAATGTACTCAATGGATGTTTAAGTGCTGCCCACATTAGGGTGATGCTTTGTCATTAATCGTTAATTCGATGGATGTTTAAGCATAGCACTTTGTCATTCGTTGTGAGGGTTGATCTCGTGAGTTATCGTAATTGCTGTATTAAGTTACCAACCTAGTTCGTGTGCACTAGGTTACAAGGCTAAATCAATAGGCTAAGCTCTGCCTGTATAAATCTGCAATATATCAAGGCTTATCTGTATACTAAACTTTGCCGTATGAATCTGCATGATTATAAGTGAGTCATTCTCTTTTTATCAACTATTTTACAATACCTCAAATTATTTTCAAAAGTTATAATTACAGGGACTAAGTCGTGGATATCTTGAATCACTGGCTAGTGGGGTATTGTGCACATTACTAATTTTCTCCCAGTTAGGTTCATTGACCTACTAGGGATAATCATCACTATTTAGATTCATTGATCTAATTGTGGTATGACCATCGTCACCATTGTGACTTGTCACCATTGTGACAGAGCGCCAGATAAAAATAAGATAGAAGCCATTGTAATCGCTCTTATGCTGTAATTAATAACTATGCATTATTTTATGTAACTAGAATGATTCACTCAGTATTTCCCGCTGACAAAACCTTTTTCAAACATGTTTCAGGTAATTACAGTAGATTGGATTAAGAGATGGATACGGCACTGAAAGGCATCAAGAAGTGGCTTATTTATTAATTAAATCAAATTAAGAAATATTGTTTTATGTAATAAAATTTATCTTTATTAAAGCTACCTTTGTAAAACATGGATTTATTCCATCTATTTAATAAATAAAATCCGGTGTTTCTAAACTTTGATATTTTTCCTAACTCACGGTCCTGATGAAATTTCCACTGCAATACGTTTTCAAAATAATCACCGGTACCACTTGGCTGTTCGTGGCTCCCGATTCCGTCCAGGGTGGGTCGGGGGACGTGACACGAGTTGACTCGCTGAGTTGACTCAGTTTGACCGAGTCGACCCGAGTTATGAACCACGAACCTGACCGAACCGCACCCGTTTGTTAACCCGCCTTGCGAAACCCTAACCGAAGCAGCTTGACCCGAACACTGAGTTGACTCGGTTTGACCGAGTCAAACCGAACCGAGCCGTTTGACTGAGCTGTGGACCCGTTGACTGAACCGAAACCGGTTGAACCAAACCCGAGAATAACACCCGAATCATCTTGTTGACTGAACCGAAAGCGAACCGTACCCGAAATAGAATCTGAGGACAAGACTGAACTTGCTGAACCCAGGGCTGTGACCCGAACCAAAATCATCATCTTCATCGCTGAACATCATCATCTTCGGAAAACCGTCGGTCAGAAACAAGGACCGTCGGAAAATTGATTCGACCACCGGATAACAGAACCGACCGGCGGTCCGAGACTCCGACCGCCGGTTCTCTATCTCTCTCGGTCTCTCTCTTTCGGTCTCTCTCTCCCTTCCGCCCCTGTCTTCAGTCGTAGCTCACCACCACCTGATAACGGTGGTGGTGGTGGTCAGTCCGTCGAGGAGAAAAGAAGAAGGGGGTGTGTGTGTCAGCTGATGTGTGTGGGTGCGTCGGAGGAACAGACCGAGATCGGAGGAGGGGAGGGGTGAGAGTTTACCGGTGAAGAACAAGAGCGCCACTGGTCTGTTATCGGAGGTGGGAGGCCGGAGAACAAGCGTCGCCGGAGCACCGCCGCGGCTCCGCCGTGACCGGTCACCGGTGAGAGAGAGAGATCGGACTGGGTGCGTGTGTGTTTGTTTCCTGTGTTGAATTTTATTTATGAAGACAAGAATTTCTCTGTGTTTGCTAAATGAAATCGAGAGTGAGAGAGAAACCTTTATTCTTGTGTGTGTAGATTGATATGCAGACAAAGGAGCTTTATATAGAGATTTGAGGTTTTAGGTTCTTTTGTGTATTTATATTACCTTCAGGTCACATGTTTTATTTTTTGAATCAAGATCTCTTAAAGAGATTTGAAGGGATTTGCAAAGATTTGCAAGATTTTATAAGGTTTATTATAGATTTTGCAAGGATTTCAAATCTTGTAGAGATTTGACAATATTTTGTAGAGATCTAATATATCATGTGCAGGTTTAGGCTTGTGGGTTTTGGGCTTGGGCCCAGGGCCCACAAGCCCTTCTTATGTGTAAGTGGCCCGTAGTTCCCACGAGACCCGATATTGCGACCCAAACTCCATGAGCATAAAATATTCGTGTAACATCCATTTTTGTCGGTGTCATCAGTATTTTGTACGATATCAGTCCGTTGTCGCGTAATATTCAGCAGATTTTCCGTAAATCACCACACGCTAGGGGTGTTCACGAACCGATCCGATCCAAGCGAGGGTCTGCTCGAGATCGGATCGAATTACAAGCGATCGGATCGGTTCGGTTCGAATTTATAAAACCGAGCATAAAAGTGGTGCTCAGGATCGGTTCGAATTTAAATCGATCGGATCGATTTCGATCGGTTTCGCTCGGTTTTTCTCAACACCTAAACATCATTCATCTTCGTTGAACCCACTTACTCAATCCTTTACATCACTGTAAAATTATTAAATCCAATTTACACATCATACATGTCCACAGAATCATCTATTTAGCTTTGTGAGTATCATTTATGCATTAGCTTTTGCACAATTTTACATCTTAATTTATTTCCAAAATCAACATAAGACAAAGTCAAGAATTAGTGAATCCAACATACACTCGGCTAAAAGAAATCACAAAGGTGTAAAGATAAACAAAGGCAATTGTGTGCTGACCAAAGAACGGGTGTGCGTGTCGGCTACCACCGTTTCTCTTTGCTGAACAGAGGTCCGTGACTGAAACTCGAACCGAAAAGAGAGTCACCACCACTGATGACGACCGGTGACTGTCTCCACCGCCATCAGCCGCCGGTGAAGTGAGGGTATCCAGGTGTGGGTGTGCGATTGTAATCGAAGAAGAAGGAGGGGAGGGTATAAAATAGGTGTCGGCTGGAGATTTTTGAGAAAAAGAAATAGGGTTTGGTGTGTGTATAACAAGATAATATACTACGGTTTTTAATGGGCTTGGGCTGCGTATATGGACCCGTAATATACTAATATTATTTGGGCTTGTAATTATTTTGGGCTATTTGCTATTACCTTTTTTGGGTTTTAATCTATAAAATATAATATATATATATATATATATATATTAATTATTAATAAAAAATAATTCGAGCGAAACCGAGGGATCGACGAGCGAGCGGAGCTTTGCTCATGCTCGGATTGAATTTGAATCGAACCGATCCGATCGGCTCATTTACAAACTGAGCAGGAATCGAACGAGCATTTTTCGAGCATTTTTCGAGCGATCGTCGAGCAGTTTGGACAGCCCTACCACACGCGCACTGTATAGCTGAACAAACGTTCCTGGGCACTCCAAGGGCCTGATTAAGTTAATTTGCTCTGTAAACACTAATTATTATTGCGTTAATCATCTGCTAATCACGTAATTAGGAGCCGTAAATCACCGGTTGTCACAGCCTAGGCATGGGTGGGGTAGGGTGAAGGTGTGTATGAAGCTTTCCAATGCTTGATAGTTATACTAACTTTCGTAAAGCGAGTAATAAAACACATGGGCTTAATATCAATGGGAGTTGGTGTTCGAAGCCTTCGATCGTTAAAAAGACGGTTTTTCAGTTTTACCGCAATAAGTTTAAAGAAGATTTAGCCACTCGTCCGGAGGTGGTGTGTGGTAATCTTTTGAGACTGGATTCAGCCGAGGCTTCGTTTCTTGTGGATGTGTTTAGTAAGGAAGAAATAAAGAGTGCAGTGTCGGATTGTGGAAGCGACCGGGCTCCTGGGTCAGACGGTTTGAACTTTAGATTTATTAAACATTATTGGGATGTCTTCGAGGATGATTTTGTTAAATTGCTGAATGAATTCCATGTGGACGGGTCGATTAATAGAGGATGTGCTTCCGCATTCATTACTTTACTTCCGAAGGTCAAGGATCCCGTTTGTCTTAATGATTTTCGCCCTGTCAGTTTGGTGGGGGCCATCAACAAGGTTATTGCAAAGGTGCTGGCTAACCGTCTTAAGAAGGTTTTGGGTTCGGTGATCTCGGTTAATCAATGAGCTTTTCTAAAGGGGAAGTATATTTTAGATGGGCCGATGATTATTAACGAAGTTATCAAATGGATCAAGAAAAAGAGGAAGAAAGCTTTTCTTTTGAAGTTGGATTTCGAAAAGGCTTACGACAATGCTAACTGGGGGTTTCTTATCTCTATCATGCGACAGATGGGGTTTCCTGCACCATCTTCTGCTAGAGCCGCGGTCCTCGTGAATGGATCTCCTACCTTTGATTTTCAATGTCATAAGGGTATGGGGCAAGGAGATCCGTTGTCTCCGTTCTTGTTTCTTTTGGTGATGGAGGTCCTTTCATGTTGCATTGATAAGGCAGTCGAAGTTGGTTCGGTTGCTGGGGTCCAACTGCCTAACGAAGGTCCTATCCTCTCCCATCTCTTTTATGCAGACGACGCATTAGTTATTGGGGAGTGGTCGGAGGATAACGTTCTCAACATAATCAGAATTTGAGAGGTTTTTATATCTGTTCAGGTCTTAAAATTAATCTTGCTAAATCTAATTTTGTTGGTATTGGCGTTTCGACTCCTGAGGTGGTTGGGTTGGCGAATATGGTGGGTTGTAAGGTGGATCAAACCCTATTTGTTTATCTCGGGCTTTCTGTCGGGTCTAATATGAACCGAATTGAGAGTTGGAGACCGCTTTTCGAGGTTTTCGAAACTAGATTGTCCCTTTGGAAGGCTGTGGTGTTATCGTTTGGGGGTCGTGTCACCCTCATCAAATCGGTTCTGGGGTGTCTCGCCAGCTATTGTTTCTCTCTTTAGAAGGCACCGGTGGGAGTTTTAAACAAACTGGAAGCGATTATTAGGAAGTTCCTATGGGGAGGTTCGGGTGGCGATAAGAAGCTTCATTGGGTAGCTTGGGACCGTGTGGCTTCTCCGATTGAATGTGGTGGGCTTGGAATAAGGAACCTCGACTCCATTAATAAATCCTTTCTTCTCAAATGGGTTTGGAGGTTTGTATCCGAGAAAGACAACTTATGGGTCAAAGTTGTTTCGGCGATTCACGGGGACCGTAGGAAGCCGGATTTTCTTCCTGTTCGGAGGTCTTTGGGTGGAGTTTGGGGAAAATTGTTAATTTAGCTGCGTGTCCTTTTTTTTCGGGTGAATCTTTTAGAAGTTTGATGCGGGATGTGTTGGAAACAGATCTGGTACTTCTTTTTGGCTTGAACCTTGGTTATGTAATACCCCGTTAAAGGATTGTTTTCCGAATCTTTTCCGTTTAGAGTCGGACAAGTTTTGTTTGGTCCGTGATAGGATTGTGCGGCCGGTTCTGAATCCTAATGCCAAATGGGACTGGAAACATTCCCCGAATTCTAATGTTGAAGTAGCGGAATGGTTGGCTTTAAACTTGAAGCTTCGGGATGTTGCTCTGTCGGATAAGAAAGATAAATGGTCCTGGTTAGGTGATGATGATGGCAAGTTTAGTGTGGGTTCGATCAAACGCCTTTTTGATAAAGACAGGGATTTCAGCTCGAGATACGTTTGGGAGTGGTGCAAGTGGGTCCCGTTAAAATGTAACCTTTTCGCTTGGAGGACTGAGTTGGAAAGGATTCCTACTAAGGTTGAGCTCCGTAAGCGAAATATTCCTATCTCGGATGACTTTTGTCCGATGTGTGAGTCTGATAGGGAGTCGACGTTACATCTTTTGACGGCTTGCTCCTTTTCTTCGGAAGTTTGGATGAAGATCACTCGATGGTGTAAAGTGCCTAACTTGGTTGCTTTTTCGGTTAGAGATATTTTGGAGTTCCATAATTTCTGTGGTCTCAAGGGTAGAGCTCTGTTAGCTTTCAAAGGTGTTGTTATTATCTCGTGCTGGCAAATTTAGAAGGCGAGGAATGAGCTTGTCTTTTCGGATAATTCCAAAAGGTGGAGGAAGTTGTTAGTGCGATAAAGTCTATAGGGTTTATTTGGTTCAAGAATAGGTCTAAATTTAAATATGTAACATGGGACGAATGGTGTAAATTTGTATAGTTGTGTGGCCGCCCGCGTTTGGGCTGTGCTAGTTTTTTAATGAAGTTTTCCTTAAAAAAAATACTATTTTTTCTTTAAATTGGTAATTATACTTTATTTAGAGCAAATGTCACCAATGGTAACGTTGACATACATTTGATTGGTTTGTTACATATACTCGTTTTTTTTTCCTGATTTTACAATTAATATATCTACATGCTATGGTTCCTAGCTGCTTGCTAGAATAATGGGTTCGATTATAGGGTTGAAACTGAAACGTGTATTTTAGTTGGGCTGAACACTTTGTTCTTTATGGGTTTCAAAATTCAAGTTGGGCTGAACACTTTGTTGTTTATGGGTTTCAAAATTCAATATGACTACATGAATAAACACATGAAGGTTCTTGAATAGGTGGTTCTGATCATGGTTTTTTAAATAAAGAAGGGAAATTGGTGTAGTAATCTCATCTAGACCTTATTGGCCATTAATAATTCCACCTCAGAATATTCCCCCACCAGTCCCACCTTTCACATATTTTTCCTACAATGGTCCCCCGTTAAAAAAAAACTTAACGGAGTTAAGCTTTTCTCCAAATTACAAACAGATTTTTTAGGGCTTTTTATTAGAACGACGATACGAGTCCATTGATGTAAAACTTGCCTCGAAACGGTGCTCCAAACGATGAAAACGGCGCTTCAATTCGGGTGTTTAAATTTCCAATTAACCAAAATCAAGTCACTTGGAGCACCATTTCGAAGTAAGTTTTACATCAATTGACTCATATCATCGTTCTGATCAAAAGCCCTAAAAAATCTGTTTGTAATTTGAAAAAAAGCTTAACTCCGTTAAGTTTTTTTAACGGGGGACCATTGTAGGAAAAATATGTGAAAGGTGGGACTGGTGGGGGAAATATTCTGAGGTAGAACTATTAATGGCCAATAAGATCTAGGTAGGATTATTACAGGTCAATTTCCCAATAAAGAATGACTACATGAATAAACACATGAAGGTTCTTGAATAGGTGTTCTGATCATATGGTTTTTTAAATAAAAAATCTGGCTATGAGTTGGGCTTATTTGTTCTTTAAACTTGCATACTTGGGCTTTAAAGTGGGCTTATTTGTTATGCAATTCAGCGCTAGCAAATATTAATAAAGAATAACTTTGTAAATTAGGGATGAGATCGGTACCGAAATATTCAGTACGGTACGGTATGGGACCGGTATTTGAAGATAAAATTCGGTATTTTAGCGGTATCGATACCGAAAATGCCAAAAAGTGGGTACCGATACCAGTACCGAAAAAACTCGGTACGGAAAATTCAGTACCGGTACCTAGTACCAAATACTCGTCCCTATTAAAAATTACTAACTAAGTTTCATAATTGTTCTGATCAGGTTATTCATAGATTTTTTTGTTTCAAAAGTTGCATTGTAACAACATACTAAAAATTAAAATACATTGATATTGTTCATGAACTGACCGACATATATATATATATATATATATATATATATGTATATAAAGGTTCCTGTAAAAAAGACTAAAAGTGTGAGAAGGATAAGAAATAATCTACACCATTAGATCTTTGATCTAATGGTTTAGATTAATAGGGACCAAATTGTAAAATTTGTTTTATTTTTTTTTTTGACTGAATTGAAAATTATATCCATTCAAAATATAAAACTGTAATCAAAATCCCTACAATTTCGATCTCTCTCTCCAATCGCACGACCAGAGCTCTCTCTCTCTCTATACAATTTCGATCTATCTCTCTACATTGCAGTGGAGCGGCGGCGGCGAGCGGCAGCAGCGGTGGTGGTGCCGGATCGACAATGGTGGTGCGGCGGTGGTGGGTGCCGGATCGGCAGTGGTGGTGCGGCAGCGGCGATCTCTCTCTCTACACCTCACGACCAGATGATCTCTCTCTCTACACGACAGCAGCGGCGGAGCGGCGGTGGTGGTGCCGGAAGTGGAGAAGATGATACAGAGGTGTAATGATTATTGAATGGTGTTATATATGTGCTGAGTGGTGTTATATTCTTTATTGAATGGTGTTATATATGTGCTGAATGGTGTTGTATTCTTTACTGAATGGTGTTATATTCTTTATTGAATGGTGTTATATTTTTTACTGAATGGTGTTATATATGTGCTGAATGGTGTTATATTCTTTACTGAATGGTGTTATGTTCTTTACTGAATGGTGTTATATTCTTTACAGAGGTGTAATGATTATTGAATGGTGTTATATATGTGCTAAATGGTGTTATATTCTTTACTGAATGGTGTTATATTATTTACTGAATGGTGTTATATTCTTCACTGAATGGTGTTATATACTTACTGAATGGTGTTATATACTTGCTGAATGGTGTTATATAATTATTGAATGGTGTTATATATGTGCCGAATGGTGGTTGCAGTGTTATTCGTAGTGTTTTTTTAGAGATCTTTAAAAAAAATCTTGTTCCTATAATTAAGGTGGCGGTTATGGTAAGTTTTGAATTAATTGAATTAATTATAAAATTACTTGTTTACCCTTTTGAATTAATTTAGATGGAGGAGACATGTCATCTCCACAATATTTCTCACATTTCTCACACTTTTAACCTTTTTTTACAATAACCTTACCCCCCCCCCCCCCCACACACATATATAGGCAACAGCGGGGAACCGACTCAAACAAACTCCGATTGGACTCATTCCAGCGGCGTTGGAACCAGCTTGTCGAACCCTAACTAAGATTTTTTAACCCTAAATCCTAACTCCTAATCTCTAAACTCTAAAGCTAAAAAATAAGGCTAAAACCTAAGCTAAACCATAAAATTTAAACTATAAACCCTAAAAGCTAAACCCTAAAGGCTAAACCTAAAGCTAAACCCTAAACCTTAAAGCTAAACCCTAAAGTTAAACCCTAAAAGTCAAACCCTAATATATTTAGGGTTTAGGGGTTATGATTTAAGGAAATTTATATCTATTTCATCTTCCTCATTGTCTGTATCATATATATGAAATGTTTCTTCTTCATTTTCTACCTCTATATTCATAAAATGATATTCTTCATTATCATTTTTCTCTGTTTGTTTTTCTTTAAAATCAGTATACCTTAACTTTTGTTTTCCATCAATTTCTTCATATATATTACTTTTCTTAGGTATTAAAACTGTATTTTCTTCTTTTTCTTGCAAATCTTCTAAATCCCATTCTAATCCTGTTAATTGTTCTGGATCTATTTTTATTGGTTCTATCATTTGTATAGATTTTGATGCAATTGTTTTTACTATCCCTTCTATGTTTACTTTGTATTTCATTCCTGAGCTATTACTAGCTTTTCCTAGTACTCCTATACTTACTACTAGGTTATTTCCTTCATATTTTTCGTATCCTTTTGTTTGTAAGGCTATTTTAATGTTTTGTAAATCTTTAACATCTTTTAAAATATCTGGTGTACAATAGAATATTGCTATATTTTGACTTAAATCTACCTCCATACCTGAGATTATAGCTTTTTTTCATATCTGATTTCCAACTTTTATCAAGTATTAGAGCTAATCGTTTTGTTCCTAAGTTTTTTCTTCCTAAAGCTTTAACTCCTATTACTATTAATCCTGTGTGTACAAAGTTTTTGTTTTGTTTTTTAATTTTTTCAATAGTTTCTGGTGACAAAAGATCTAGGGTTACTGTATTATCTATTACCCTTAAACTTTCTTCTTTACTACTTCTTATTAGAGTTGTGTTTATGTTCAATCTTCCTGTTTGATATAATACCCTTGGATTTAATATGTCTAATTGATGTTGATTATATAACTCCTGGTTTCTGTCTAAATCTATTTCTTCTTCTAGTTGTATTATTTGTCTATTACTGTTAGATCCTGATCCTCTTCTAAGTATTCTGTTTAACAAACTATCTGATGTTATACTATCATTTATATTATTTGTAAAATTTCTAGTTTCATGTAAAGTTCTACTTCTTCCTAAAACATTATTATTATAATTCATTTTCTTGGTTGCCAGTGTGTATACGGAGGTAGGTTTTTTGTCTGTTTTTAATTTTTGTAGGGCTTCTGTGATTTTTTCAACTTCTAGAGGTATATTATTTTCAGTATTGTTTTTATTTCTTCCTATTTTGTTAATTAATATATTAGACTGATTTTTTATAGAATCTAAGTTTTGTGATAACTTTTTAATTTCTGTTGTTAAATTTTCTAATGTTTGTTTATTATTTATAGCTTCTTGTTGTAAACTAATACTCAGATTTATAAATAAATCTACTAAAGTATTTAAATGTGAGTTATTTGTATGTAAAGTATGTTCACAAAGGTCTTTAATATTACAAATAACAGTAAAATTATCTGTTATAAGAGATTTTCGGTGAGCTTTTTCAGAAAATTCTAAATTTAGAAATTCTAAGCGTTTGATTGTTTGAAGAGTACCAATGATTAATAGATTCCAACTCTCTTTAGCTTTTATCCCTTATTCCCAGTTTCTCTTAAACATTTTCTTATATTCTAACAATTTAAAGAAAAATAATAATATACAAACTAATCGATTAAACGATTTTTTCTATATATTCTTTCTTTTAAATTAGCTCGTTGGTATAGACAATACTTTAAACGATATTCATCTATATAATCTAACCAATCAGCTGATTATAAAGAAATAATTATTCTATCATATCTTTTTAATCTATTTAAAAGTTTTCTAATATAAAAACTAGTCATAATATTTAACCCTTTCGTTTATGATGTTATCAAAGCAACTATCTTTCCCACAATCTTCACCTAAGAGAGTTTTCCAAAAATACTGGCATTACACGCCATAAAAGAAACTTGTCTTAGTCTATTAGATTTAAAGAAAGCCTTTGCTCTGATACCAATATATCAGAGAGGGTGGTGATAGTGATGATGAAAATAAAAAAGAAAGCTAAAACTTACTTTGATGGAGATATGCACAGCGGATGATGATAGATGAGAGTATGCACAGCGAAGTAGAAGGTTGCAGAAGAAGGGTTTTTTTTTTATGTGTGTGTTGGAGTATAATATGAAGAACTGGAGAAAACTTGGAATGATAAGGAAGTAAAGCTAAAGAGTTGTGGAGAGAGTTTTAGTGTGCCATAAAGGTAGTAATTTTATTGCTTGTAATGGTTACTCGTATCTTCCAACGATTTACAAGTGCCATATATATAAGCAAAAATAATACAACAAAGTCATACAACCTAGCCTACCTAGTCTAGGAAATAAAAAAATAAAACGAAAACAAACAAAAATAAAAGTCAGTAACAATTAATGTATGTAGAAAATTTGGCCATCTATCAACGACTTTATTAGCTCCTACTATTTGTGAATAACTGAGCCATAAAACGTCATGGCTTTTGTCATGTTTTTTGTCGTGTGTCTTCTGTCGTCATTGCTTGCGTTATCTCTTTTAGAAGTCCCTGTGTGTGCTATCTATTGACTGTGGACTCGAACAGTCTTGTTCATTGTCTTGGAAGTCTTCTAGATTAACAATGTGTTGTAATTGTAGAGTATATCCTTCCCCTGCAAAAGGTAAGAGCATACTCCAGTTTTGCTTTGCATATACCTGTATATAGTGTCCTTCACCTATTAATTTGTAGTTTTCCCAAGAAAAATGGCCCGGAATTTCTGGGGTCTTCTGGTGTTCTTTGATAAACTGTTGAAAATTTTTAGCAGGTTCTTCAGCTGTATAATCTAACCATGGTAAGGATGCAAAATTTATAGAGGTTCTTATTATGGAGTTTTGCAGCCAGTTGGTTGGTCTGTTGTGTTCAATAAATATTGAGTTAATTACATAGTTAGTCCCTGTGGTTTGCACAAATTACATACTTAGGTACTAATAGTTTAAAATCACATTTTAGGGTATTAACTTTTCATTTTGTAACGTTTGAAGGTATTAACGATATTTGTAGGTTTAAAATCACATTCTATTAGTACCTAAGTATGTTATTTTGTGCAAACCACAGGGACTACCTATGTTAATACCCTAAAAGTTAATACCTCCAAACGTTTCAAAATGAAAAGTTAATGCCCTAGAAGTTGATTTTAAACTATTAGTACCTAAGTATGTTATTTTGTGCAAACCACAGGGACTAACTATGTAATTAACTCATAAATATTCTTTTTCTTGCTGGCCTGTATGTGTATGAATCTGCAAATGGAAATGAGGAAATTACTTTGCAGCCAATGGTTGGTGTTATGCATCGTGCTGTTATATTTCCTGTTGTTACTATGATTTTCTCTCCAAGTTGATTAAGGAGATCTTCTGTTCTTCGATTTAACTTTATTTCCAAATAATCAATCATACCATGATGATAGAATTGAATTATTTGTTCATCTGTTAACTTTGTAGGATAATGTACTTGGAACAACAGAAGGCCTGTTCCTTCTCCTTCTGCATCTGTTCTTTCCACCACTGTAAATCCTTGGGTTTCACTGTCCATTTTGAACGCCATGTCTATCAGCTGTTGTTGTAGATTGTATAAAATTAAAGGAAACTCTGTACAAACTTTTTGTGACACCAGGTGTTCAAATTCTGGAAATCTTTCTGTTACTGGCCTCAAGCACTGCCACCAAGGTGTATCAAGAATCTTTCTCCTGAAATACTCAAAAGTCCTGTATATATCTGTTTTTTCTTTGTTTTCTTTTCTCTCAATCTTTTGTAATAACTGTGCATTTTTTGCTTCGAGCAAACTCATTTTTTTGTTTTAACAGGCTATTTTCAATTTTCAATTGTATATTTTGTGTATTTTTTGCCTTTTCCTCGAGCTGTGTTCTTAATGTAGAAATAATTTATTATTGAGCTTTTATGTAATGCTCGGGATCTGTTTTAGCTATTTCAGAAAAACTTTTAACCTCTTCAGGTTCTATGTAAAAATTTTGTATGCCAAAGTTGTTTCTTGCTGCTTGAAGAACTTCAGCAAAACTTGTATAACCTTTCCAAAATGATCCTCCTGCACAATTTATATGTTGTGTAACTGTTTCCCATTTGTTGAAAATACCAATCTTTGTATCCTTGAATATAACATAATGTGTGTGATTTGGTTTTGTTTTAAACTGTTTTTCAGGTGTTTTTAAACTTTGTTCATGAAAATAAATGCTTAAAGCATTTAACACCTGACATTTAAACGATGAAGCTTGTGGCATAGTTTGGACATGCCATAGGTTGTCTAACAAGCATTGTTGCTTTTCTGTAAGTTTCATTCCCATAATAGGACGAAACTTCTTGTCAGCTTCATTGCATATCTGTAAAGCATAAGTTCCAAACTAAATCAACGGCTTTGTAAAATTAGTGTGTAAGGGACGTTTGCCCATTACCTTTGACTGTCTATAACTGTAAAATTGTGGAGCTTCATTCATTCCCATCATTCTTTGTGGCGACGAGGTGTAGGGCAGACTGTGTATTTTTTCTGCTAACTGTGTATATAACTGTTGAATTTTCTCTTCTTCTGAAGCTGAAGAAGAATTATCATGTTTAGGATGTATAATCTTTGTCTTGCCTAGGTCTCTCTTTCTGTCCATCTGCAACAAACCATTTGCTTATATTTCGAGACAACATATCAGCCATCCCATTATTTTTTCCTTTAATATGTTCAAAATTTATGAAATACCCATTTCCTTGTATAATATTTTGTAAATTAACCCATCTGGTTCTGTTTACTTTTTTACTTTGGTCATTTTTTACAAATTTAACTATTGCTTCACAATCAGTTCTTACTGTGAATTCTTTATTAAGAAAAAATTAAAATTTTTCTAATGCATAAATTAATGCCTGTATTTCAAAATCAATTGTAGTCCAGTTTGTTTTGTTTTGAAAATTACCACTTGCATAAGCACAAATTTTCTCTTCTTCCTTGAGACTGTATTTGTTTGGTTTACATAGAAGGACGGTTCCCCATCCTTCTTTGCATCCATCTGTTTCAATAATTATGTAATCTGTAACTAATGGTAATTCTAATGGTTTAATATTTTTAACTGTTTTTTTTTAATTTCTTTAACTAGTTTAATAGCTTCCTGATTAAAATATCTTTGACCATTTTTAGTAGTTTTACCATATAAAGGTCCAACTAATCTTGACAAGTTTGGAATAAATTTTTTAGCATAATTTACCAGACCCAAAAAGGCTTGTATCTGTTTTAGGTTTTCAAGTTTTTCTAGAAAATTTAGAATTTTTGTAGAAATATGTGGTTGCAATTCTATTTTTCCATTCTCAATTTCTAATCCTAAAAAGGAAAATTTTCTTTTAAAAAGTTCCATTTTTCTTTTTGAAACAACTATACCATTTTTCTTTATTTCTCCAAAAACTTGTTGTACGTGTTTCTCATGTTCCTGCACTGTATTACTTGCAACTAAAATGTCATCAATATATACTAAGCAAAAATCAAAATTTAAAAATATACTGTCCATAAATCTTTGAAAAATTGAAGGAGCATTTTTTAGTCCAAAACTAAGGACATTTCATTCATATTGCCCTTCAGAACATGTAAAAGCTGTCCATGGTTTAAAGTTTTCTTCTAACTTTAACTGGTTATATCCTGATTTTAAATCAAATTTTGAAAATATTTTTTTATTTTGTATAAGATTTAGCAAACTATCTTTATTAGGAATATCATACCCATCATCTATTGTATTATCATTTAATCTTTTATAATTATAGACTATCCTGGCTTTTCCTCTTTTTATCTCACTGTGATTTCTTACTAAAAAAACTGTAAATCTATGAGGACTTTCTGATTTTCTAATTAATCCTTGATTTACCATTTTAGGGATTTGTTTTTTGAATTCCTCTTTATCTAATGGGCTATATTCTATATTAGCTGTTCTGATTATTATATCATGATTTTTTAATTTAAATTTACAAATATATCTTACATTTGATTTTGTTATATCTTCTCCAATATAGTGGAGAGTTCAAATGAGAAGAATTAAAAATTAAGAATAAAAAGAATAAAGGATATAAAGGTAATTTGAACAAATCATTTAATGAGTCTATTATTTGTTTTTGCTATTCAAATTAATGAACTCTAATAATTAATGAACCTATCTTATAAAATAGTTGTGCACCTTACACAATAAAAACAATCTTGCACATGATCTTACATTTTCAACATTTTCCTACACCATTAAAATAATATTTTGGTGTAGGATACAGAATGTGTAGGACTTAAATACTTTTAAATAATTTTGCAACTCATAATAAAATATGTGTAGGGCACAAAAATTTTAAATAATTTTGTCACTTCTAAAAAAATTTGTGTAGGAGCCAATATATTAATGATGGTGAAGGAGGAATTTATGGTTGCATTAATAAGACTTGAGTAACTCTTTAAAATATTTAATAATATTCTACATTAAAATGTCTATACTACCCTTAGTAATTAAATCATTAATTAAAAGTTGACAAAAATGTTATCTTGATTCACAACCATTGATCAAAAAAATATAGGGTGTAAATTAATTCATTATTTCTTCTTTTTAAAAAGATTCTTCTCAAATGTTATCTTGATTCATGTATCGACTAATGCTGTTAAATCTAAATACTTATTATTATTATCTAACCATAAACGACATTGTATATTTATCATATTTGTTGATCCTTGTGTTTGTATGTAGGTTTGATCATCTGGTTTTTGTAGAGCCATTTTAATTATTTCTTCTGTTTTAATTAATCTCTCAAGTTCTTCTACTTTGTTTTCTAAGTTTTTTTATTTTTAAACTATGTAACTCTATTGTTAATTCTAATTTATCTATTCTTTCACTCTCATTATTTTTTAAAATTGTTTTAACTTTAGATGTTGTAGCTATATCTTTATCATAAATCTCCTTAAGACATTTAAAACAAATTTCTTTAAAATATTTATTGCATTGTGACATTTTTTCTATACTATGGTAATATCCACAATTGTAACATCTTATGTGATTATTTCCTTTATTTTGTCTCCAATCATGTTCACAATTTTCTTCTGTATTCATATATGTATATGTTACTTTTGCTGTTGGATTTTCTTCTTCACTGTAAATACTATATATTGATTCGTTATCAGATTCATCATCTGTTCCTAGAGCTTCTATCTCATAGTCTTGTAATTGCTCTATTAAATTAGCTCTTTCCATATTTTTTCTTTTATTTGGACATTTATTAGCTAAGTGTGTTGTTTCTCCACAAGTATATCATCTACATTTTCTTGTTTGCGGTTTTTTAACATATGTATTTGTATTATAATTTTTTCTATAATTTTTATTATATGTTGTACTTTTTTGTATCTTTTTCTTTTTATCATAAACTCCATATGCTTGTGGTGTATAAATTGCTGTTTTGCAGAATGCATAAACATTTCTTTTTAATTGTTCTTGTAATGCTACTTCTTTGCATTTTTCTTCTAGTATACCAAATGTATAAGTTATTCTTTGTCCTATTCCTAAATTCTGTTGTGTACCATAATTTGTTTGCCATGCTTCATATATAGATTTTTCTAAGTCACCTGGTAGTTTTATAAAGTATTTATCACATAGATTATCATTCATTGCTTTTCCTGTTTGTGATAATAATCTTGTAAAATCTAATGTGAATTCATTTATGTATTTCATATCTGCTATGCTTAATTGTTCTAGATTTCTGATAGCTGTATCCTGTATTAGAGAGTTATTTTTTGCTGGATCAACTCCTAATATGAGTGTTCTAATTTGTGATGTAAAATTATAAGGATTATCCCCTAATGCTTTAAGATTATTTATTTCTTCTGGATTTTGTGTTTTCTTACTTTGTCATATTCCTAATGCTATTAGCCCTAATGTAGTTTCCAAATATGAAAACATATCCATACTGTCTTTTTTATTTGTTTCCCATAATCTTACTACATTTTGTTCCCATGTTAAAACTTCATCTATCCATAACTGTGGTTTTTGTTGTTCTAACAATAACATATTTCCACTGTATATTTGTCCTATAGGCAATCTTCTTCCTTTTCCTATAGAATTAGACTAGGTTAGAACCCCGTGTATTACACGGGTTAAATAAATGTAATTTTATATACCAAATAAAAAAATATATCTTTAAAAATCTCATTTATTACACGGGTTGAATAAAAACAATTTTATATACCAAATAATAAAACAATATATATTTAAAAATCTCGTTTATTACATTGGTTGAATAAATGTAATTTTATATATTAAATAAAAAAAAAATATCTTTAAGAACCCCGTGTATTGTACGGGCTGAGTAATTTAATTTTATATATTAAATAATGAAAACAGTTACATTTTTAAGAATCTCATGTGTTATACGGGTTGAGCACATGTAACTATATATACCAAACAATAAAAAGTTATATCTTTATATGCCCTATGTATTATATGGATTGAATAAATCTAATTTTATATACTACATAATAAAAAAAAAGTTACTCCCTCCGTCCCACTAAATGTGTCTTATTTTGAATTTTCAAAGTCTTGATTTATAAAATTAACCCGATAAAAACACTTGTAAAACACACTCAAATCATATAACTTTCATCAAGTATTATCTAACACAAACAATAGTTAAGGTCAAAGTTTATAAACAAAGACTTTGAAAATTCAAAGTAGGACACTTTTAGTGGGACAGAGGTAGTATATTTTTAAAACGCCGTGTATTACACGAGTTGCATAAATGTAATTTTATATAGTAAAAAATAAAAATGTTATATTTTTAAAAAACATCGTTTATTACACGGGTTGAATGAATTTAATAAAAATTTATATCTTAAAAAAACTAACGGATATACTCGATATACGATGGATTGGGTGATTGCGGTGATGATTCTTATAAATGTCACGTAAACATAGTGATTACCGTATTTGAGTTGAGAATTGAACACGAAAAATAAAAGTATAGAACCAATAAACCTCTTTTAAATATTTTTTGAAATAGGTTTTATCCTTAACTACTTTAGTTTAATAAAATAAATAAATCATTTACATTAATTTCAGGATAAATAATTTTGAAATCTGATAAATATTTTAAAATATTATATTATCTCCTATATGAATTGTTTAATTTTATGTTAAATTTAATTGTATAATTATCTTTTAATTGATATAGATGGCTTCAAGGAATAATATATGTCCTTCTATTGGTTTTTTTTTATTATATAGTATATAGATATACATATAGGTTTTAAACAAAGTTTAAAATCAGGAATTAAATGTACAACAAAATGTAAAAGCGTGAAGTGTGTGTGTAATTTCTAATGATCCATAATTCCTTGGTTTTCATTATCTTATTTTGTTGGTTGCATTTATATGTTTGTCCAGTTTTATGTATGTAGTTTTGATATATTATTGTAGATTTAAATAATAAAATCGACATAAATGCCTTAAATTTGAAATTAAATCATCAACAAATATGTGCAAAAGCTTCAGTAATTTCGATATACAATTATGTGTTAGATTAGATTAAATATTATTATTATTTGTATTAGATTAGATTAAATATTATTATTATTAGTATTATTAATAATTTTAATCAATTAAATGAGAGAATGACAAGTGTCCAAAAACAGGTTTATTTTATTATATAGTATAGATTCTTGTTGATAATTAATTGTTGGTTGTGTCCATGGTTCTCTGCGATGACTTTCGTGTGTATCAGTATAGATAATCATCAAATAATAATAAATAATTAAACCGACAATGAATTTAGTCTATGGGGGCTACATGAGACACTCCTCGTGTTCTTCATTCCGTCATCGCCAAAACCACTGATCCTCTAGTCCTGCTTCAATCAATCAACCACAAACCAATCCAAAACATGCTATAAATCCGATTCACATACATCGATACACACCTTTTCAATTCAATTCAATTCAATTCTTCTCTAAATTATTCACAGTTCCATTAACTAGCCCTAGCTAATCCGCTTCCGTCGACGTACGCTCATGGCGGTTTCCGAGGAGGAATCATCGTCGGCCAACGGAAACCACTCTCGATCGCCGCTGGCTCACGGCGCTTCTCATTATCTCGCGAAACGAGTGCTCAAAGGAAGCGTCGTTCTTCAAGTCGTCTACGGTCACATCCGATCCGCTTCTTCTATGGATATCGTGTTCGGAAAGGTTTTATTCTGCTTTCGCTTTCGTAATTCAAGTTAATTTCGTGACTTGTAACGGTTTCTCGTTGAATATGTTATGTATGATGATGATTTTAGTGTGTAATAGCTTTTTTTGAAAACAGTAATTTGTTATAAAGAGTTAGGGAAGTGGTAACAACTCTGAAATTAGGTTTAGTACATAGAAGAAAAGTTAATCAGACTTTCGGATTAGATATAGGAGGTGTATAATTTGGTATTTAACAACTGTGAAATTAGAATTAGTTTTATAGTTATAGAAGAGAAGGTGATCAGACTTTCGGATTACTTATAGGTGATATGTGATATATAATTTGGTATTGTAGTATCATCACAACCCTGAAATTAGGACTAGTATACAAAAGAAAAGTTATTAATACTTTCGGATTACTTATAGGTGATAGGTGATATATAATTTAGTTTTTAGTATCGTAACAAGTAACAACTCTTAAAATTGGGATTGGTACACGGAAGAAAAGTTAATTAGAATTTTGGATTACTTATTTATAGTTTGGTATTGTAGTATCTAAAATGTGATAGGTTGAGATGATTATGTTTGATGCAGGAAACATCATTAGAGATGGTAATGGTGGATGATCAAGGAGTTGTGCAGTCCATATGTGACCAACCTATGTTTGGAACAATTAAAGATATTGCTATTCTTCCGTGGAATAATAGGTTTCGTAGAGCAATCCCTCAGGTATTTGGACATCGTTTAGTTTTTAAACCCTAATTATATTGTTATACAATGCATTTAATTTCTTGTATGTTTCCGCAGTTACAAGGAAGGGATCTTTTGCTTGTCACTTCGGATTCTGGAGATCTTTCCGTTCTCTCATTTCATAAGGAATTGCATAGGTTTGTTTTCTTAAGCTTATTTTACTTGTAACTTTGTTGCTATATATTTTAAGTCTTCTGATCTTTTCTTGGTGGCATTCGTTTATTGCTTAGGTTTTTTGCTTTGTGTCACACTCCAATATCTAGCTCAACTGGAAACCTAAGGCATCAAATTGGAAGAATGCTGACCGTTGATTCCAAGTAAGTTTCCATTTTGCGTTATGTGTTTTACAGGGTCATTATCGTAACTGTTTTGATGTTCGTTTTTCAGTGGTTGTTTCATTGCTAGCAGTGCATATGAGGATCATTTGGCTCTGTTCAAAGTTACTAGTTCCACTAGTGCTGACATCATCGATAAGGTTAACATGCTATGCGTTAGATCTTTTCAGAAAACAAGATTATACTCGTACTTATTGGTTAAGAATCTATAACGCCCTATCATTTTTTGGCTTCAGAAAATATTTTGTCCTTCTGATAATGAGAAGAATACAAGCACAAGCATGGGAGTTTCTGGTATACATGGTACTATATGGAGCATGTGTTTTATCTCAAAAGATACGAGTCAATTAAGCGAGGAGCACAACCCTTTGTTAGCCATTCTTTTAAACAGGTATGACAATGCATTTCATTATTGTGACTTGAAGTGCAAACAAATAATCGGTTTAATGTCAACTGCATTAAAAATGGTTATCTAAAGGGTAAATAAATTTACATATTTAGCTCTTATTTAACCTAGTTTGAGAGGATTTTAGTCTCATTTAAGACGTTTGACAACACACCTTTTTTCGCCGAAAAAAAAAACCCGTCTTTCTTGGTCATATCATGGATTTGCATTCTGGAACCGAATATCTAATTATTGTGACTTGAAGTGCAAACAAATAATCAGTTATATGTCAACTGCATTAAAATGATCTTAAGGATAAATATATTTACACCTTTAGCTCTTATTTAACCTAATTTGAGAGATTTTACTCTCATTTAAGACGTTTACCTAAACACCTTTTTGCCGCAAAAAAACGTCTTTTTTTGTCATATCATTTACTAAGTTCTTAAATTACCAGAATTTGTCGAACACTACATATGATTATTAAGTTATTACTACTTTAAAAGTTCAAATAGCATAAGCACATCTAAGCACTATCTTCAACGTCTTTTTTATTACAACTAATCATCTGATTCTGGTTATCACGTAATCACGTTCAAAACACACATCCAAACACTCCTTAATTATACATTGCATATGGGTAATATTTGCTTTTGATTTTGCAGAAAGGGATCACTCCTTAACGAGCTTTTGTTATTGGAGTGGAATACAAGCGATAATTTTGTTCATGTACTTTCTCAATACGCCGAGCTTGGACCACTAGCACTTAATATAGTTGAAGTTCCTTATTCATATGGTTATGCATTTCTCTTTAGAGTTAGTGATGCTCTTCTAATGGATCTTAGGGACCCACACAACCCTTTATGTGTATATAGAACAAGCCTAAACTTTTTACCCTTAACATTGGATGATCATAATTTCATTGAGGAATCATATAGGACGAATGATGTTGATGAAGAAGGTAACATATGTAACGTTGCTGCATCCGCTCTTTTGGAGCTAAAAGACATAGTTAAAGATGATGATCCCATGAATATAGATGATGATAACGGTTATTCATCGAAGTCAACTTCGAACCGTGTATGCTCATGGTGTTGGGAACCGGGAAATTTTGTAAATCCAAGAATGATCTTTTGTGTTGATACCGGCGAGCTTTTTATGATCGAGATTTATTCAGAGTCAAACGGTCTTAAAGTCAACCTCTCTGATTGTCTCTACAAAGGTTTACCAAATAAAGAGCTTTTATGGACCGAAAATGGTTTTTTGATCGCAGTTGCCGAAATGGCTGACGGGATGGTATTAGAATTCGAAGACGGAAAACTAAACTACAAAAGCCCGATTCAAAACATTTCACCAATTTTAGATATGTCATTAGTTGATTTCCATGATGAGAAACATGAACAAATTTTCGCTTGTTGCGGGATGGCGCCGGAAGGATCACTAAGAGTTATCCGAAACGGTGTCAGTTTAGAGAAACTTTTAAAAACCGCCCCGGATTATCAAGGGATAACGGGTACATGGACAGTTAAAATGAAATTAACCGATTGTTATCATTCTTTTCTTGTGCTGTCGTTTGTAGAAGAAACACGTGTGCTTTCAGTTGGCGTAAGTTTCACTGATGTAACCGATCCAGTTGGCTTCCAATCCGACGTATGCACTTTAGCATGTGGTGTTATCAGTGACGGGTTGCTAGTTCAGATTCATCAGAACGCAGTTCGACTCGCGTTACCTACAGCTATAGCCCACCCTGACGGCATTCCGTTCTCGTCTCCAAGTTACGCATCTTGGTCCCCTGATAACACTGGCATTAGCCTCGGGGCCATCGGGAATAATTTCATAGTTGTTGCAACTTCAAACCCGTGTTACTTGTTCATTCTCGGGGTTCGACAGCTGGCGGATTATCAATACGAAGTATACCAAATGCAAAACGTCGGATTGGAGTATGAATTGTCGTGCATTTCCATTCCTCAAAAGCCTATTAACGAAGATCTGTACAACTATCCTGTTAACTACAGGAAAATTGATGGAAATACGTTTGTTATTGGGACACATAGGCCTTCAGTTGAGGTTATATCGTTTAAACCCGGTCATGGCATTAAAGCTCTTGCGGTAGGAGTCATTTCATTAGTAAACAGCATCGGAACAACGATTAGTGGTTCTATACCTCAAGATGTAAGGCTTGTAAAAGTTGATCAACTTTATATTGTCTCAGGGTTGAGAAATGGTATGCTACTCAGATTTGAATGGTTGGTTCCATATATTACTTCTATTGGTTCTACGCGTTCATCTATTATATCTGAGGTGGTGCATGACAGAGGTCCGGTTAATCTTGAGTTGATTTCAGTTCGCCGAATTGGTATCGCACCGGCTTTTTTGATTCCGTTGAATGATCGCCTGGATGCTGATATTATTGCTCTTAGTGACAGGCCTTGGTTATTACAAACTGCAAGACATAGTCTCGCCTTGAATTCTATCTCTTTCCAAGCATCCACGCATGCAACTCCTGTATGTTCAAGTGAATGTCCAAACGGGCTTTTATTTGTGTCGGAAAATAGCCTCCATTTGGTAAGAATTTTGAATTTTCATGCCAATCTATTGGATTTATGTATTGTTTGGATGTGTGTTTTGAAAGTGATTTAAGTGATATTAAATAATCTGATTAAGAAAATCAGTTGTGAGGGTACTATATAATACATCATCCTAAAGCAAATATATATATAGTGAAAGTGTAAAATACAATACCCCTTAACGTACGATATGAAATTACACATGTTATAAAACTCAAAACCCTAATCACACATGAACAAAACCATAATCACGCATGTTGAAAAACCATAATCACGCATGTTGAAAAATCATAATCATGCGTGATAATGGTTGTTCAACATGCGTTATTTATGGTTTTTCAACATGCGTGATTAGGGTTTTCAGTTTTATAACATGCGTAATTTCATATCGTACGCACGTTAAGGAATATTGTACGTTAACCTTCCCCTATGCACACACACACACACACACACACACACACACACATATGTGCGTGTATGTATAGGGTTGGGGACCCTAAGAGAAACACATGTTAATTGAGAAATGTGAGAAGCACTCTGGACCACACATTTTCTCAAAGGCAAAAATTAAATATTTTTTTATTGCTAATCATACCTTTTTTAAGTTATTTTTTTTGGGGGGGGGGGGGGGGGAGTTATACACGTGTATATTGTCAATTTTTAATTATACACATGTGTCCATATTATCAAACATATATATACGATACTTATTTTTTAATTTTAAACACGTATTTACACTTATGTACACTAGAAAAAACATGTTTAGAACCTAATCTTCCTTTATATACTTATATGTACATTATCAAACGTATATGCACAATACTTATTTTTCAATTTTAAACACGTATATACACATATGTATTAGTAAAAATTGACAATATACGCGTGAATAATTCTAAAAAAAAAAATCCTAACAGAAAAAGGGGTGATTTAGCCAAAAAAAATGTGTGGTCCAGAATGCTTCTCGTGTTTCTCAATTACCCTAGTGCTTCTCACATGTTCTTAACCCTATATATATGTATGTAATAATGTATATATAAGTATGTATGTATATATATGTATGTAATAATGTATATAGAAGTGTGTATGTTGCATGTATGTATATGACGTTTTCAAGTACATTTGTATCATTACCATGTTCATCTGATACTTATCATTTAACGTTTATGTGGTGGGTATAGTTGGAGTTGATGCACAACAAACGATTAAACGTCCAGAAGTTTCATCTCGGAGGCACGCCACGAAAGATTTTATATCATGCCGAAAGCAGACTGCTGTTGGTTTTGAGGACTGATTTGAGTGATGATTCATCTTCATCTGATGTTTGTTGTGTGGACCCCATGAGTGGTTTGGTTTTATCTTCTTTTAAACTAGATCTCGGGGAAACAGGGAAGTGCATGGAGTTACTAAAGGTGGGCGGTGAACAAGTATTGGTTGTCGGTACAAGTCTCTCTTCCGGTCCCGCTATAATGGCCAGCGGGGAAGCGGAAAGGTTAATATTTTTTTTCATACTCGGCTCAATATCTTATCTCCTATTAGGCCTGTAGCTGTAAATGAACCGAATGAACACGAACACGAACATATAATCGAACACATTTTTTTGTTCATGTTCGTTTATTAAGAAAATGGACATGTTCGTGTTCGTTTACGTTTGTTCATTTAACCTAAACGAACAATTCACAAACATAAAGAAACATAAACAAACAAACTTAAACGAACAATTTAACAAACAATAAACAACACAAATGAACATAATTGAAGAAACATAAATGAACGCAAACTTAATTTACTAAACATAAAGGAATTTTTTATATAAAATTCCATTGAAAAACCCATTTTTATTACTAGAAAGCCCAATTACCAATTAGTTATTTATATTAGTTAGAAAGTTCCTTGTATGTAACTACTTTATTTAAATTGAAACAAACATAAACGAATGTAAACAAACATAAATGAACACAAATGAACGAACATAAACAGAGGTTCACGAACATAAATGAACGAACAAAACGTGTGTTCATGTTTGTTCATTTATTAAATAAACGAACATAAACAAACTTCCCGCCGAACAAGTTCACGAACAGTTCATGAATGTTCGGTTTGTTTACAGGTCTATCTGCTATCTAGAAACAAGTGACTTGAATTCTTATAGGGTTATTTTAGTACATCTTAGTATTGTTGTTATTCAGTTAGTGGTTGGTAGGTATATGAAAATACAAGTCTTATCTTGGTATTCAGGCTATAGAAAATATAATACGCCATAACCTTGAGGAAATAATGTATTAATGCATAAAAATAATAAAAATTACCATTTTTTATTTGTTTATTTATGTTTTTGGCCACTCATGTAAACAGTACAAGAGGGAGATTGATAGTTCTCTGCCTGGAGCACAAACAAAACTCAGATAGCGGTTCAATGACGTTTTATTCAAAAGGCGGCTCGTCTTCCCAAAGAACTTCCCCGTTTCGGGAAATCAGCGGTTACGGAACTGATAGTCTGTGCAGCAGCCCTGACGATAATAGTTGCGATGAAACCGAAGCATGGAACTTCAGATTAGCTTATTCTACCAATATGCGTGGCATTGTACTTGCCGTCTGTTCTTATCTTGACTGCTATTTCTTGGCCTCTGCTGGCAATGCTGTAAGTTCGTTACAACGTGGCAAGATCGTCACGTCGGGCGGGTTGGGTAACGGGTCAAAAGTCAAAACGAGTCTTTTATGTTGTTTGAGTATTTTTTTTTAATTCTGTTGTTCCCAGTTTTATGTGTGCAGCTTTCAAAACGATAATTCTCTAAGGGTAAAAAGATTGGCTGTTGGAAGAACACGGTTTATGATCATGACTTTGACCACTCACTTTACTACAATTGCCGTTGGCGATATTCGTGATGGCGTTCTTTTCTATGCGTATAACGAGGTCGGTCTATCTGTCTGTCGATATCACTCCTATTACTTTGATATGGTATATGATTCACAATTATGTGATAAAATGATCGTTTTTATAGGATTCTAAGAAAGTGGAGCAACTATACAGTGACCCTGTGCAGAGGTTGGTTGCCGACTGCCATCTTATAAATATCGACACGGCTATTGTTTCGGATCGAATGGGAAGCGTTGCAATCGTGTCTTGTTCACATCAATCCGGCGGTGAGCTTTTCATTTTTCTTCTGGATTTTGTGACTTCGGTTATTTAACCTAATTAATAAATCGTTTTTTATCTATACTATGGATTTTTTATTAATACGATAGACAATGCGAGCCCGGAATGCAACTTGAAGGTTTGTTCTTCCTTTTATATGGGTGAGACTGTAATGTGCATCAAAAAGGCAAGTCCATTACTTCTTGTACATAATTTATTACTGTTCAACTCAAATTGAATTATCAAACTAGCAATTTGATATACCCCTGAAAACTTATATTATATCATATTTACCTTACAAAAAAATTAATCTCAAATATGCCCATGCAACATACTTAACTTATAATCTGTCAATAATACCATTCTCTTTCTCCTTAAGGTCCAAACAATCCTATCCTAATGCAAGTCGTAAGGAAATGTTATGAAGTGCGTTGCGGGGCGTCGAAACTTTAAGTAACTCGAACTTATACCATCAAATATTTGAACAAAATTTACGTCAAAACGTAGACCAACTGAAAACACACATGAAAATAAGCACGAAAATGTATTATATTTGACCTGACTCGTTATCGAGAAAATTTACGTCGAAGCGTAAACCAACTTGGATTTATAACGAAACATAATTAAAAATAAGCACGTAAGAAATGTTCTTTTACGTTAAACAATGGTACCACGCGTTCGGCGGAGTCGAAAGGTAAAGTAACTCGGATTTATACCGCCTAGTGAAAACGTATTATATTCTTGGTTTTAAAAAGCGCGCCTAGGCGCAAGGCGCAACAAGGCGCATGGCCTGGGGCTTTTTTGCTTCTCGCCTTGTGTAATTACAGATTTACAGGAAGCGACCAAAAGGCGCATTTTTTGATGTTTTTTTGTGGGCTTTTTGGCCTGAGGCGCGCGCCTCATGTAGCTTAGTCGTTTTACTGCATAAAAATGTTGTACCTTGGGTTTTTTGACTTGTATATGTAATTAAAATGGTATAAAAGCCTTACTTATAGCTATATTTTGGTTAAAGGAAGCTAAAAACCTATGGGATATGTATGGGATATATAAAAAAAATTATATAAACCTCTTGCGCCTCGGGTACGAAAAGCCCACCGCTTTTGCACTTTGTGCTTCGCGCCTCAATTTTAGACCTCGTCGCTTTTGTGCGCCTCTCGCTTTTTAAAACCAAGATTATATTTGACCCAACTTGTTTCCAAACAAAACATAGACCAACAAAAATCGTACATAAAAATAAGCAAGAAAATGTATTATATTTGACCCACGTGCATAAAAATAAGCATGTAAAGCTCGAGGGGGTCAAAATGACATTTTGCAAAGTTTTTAGAATTGAGGGGGTGTAAGTGGCAATGGTAAAGGTTGAAGGTTTGAATACACACACAAAAAAAAAAGCCATGGATGGCATTGTTGTAAATTTGGCAAAGAAAAATGATAACTATTCCTAAGACACCATCTTTTGTTATATTAACAATAATAATAATAATTAATAATGTCATTAATCTAGAAATGGGTATATTTGATATCGTGATTTTTTGTTAGGTAAATACGATGTGATACCAACTTTTGAGGGGATGTATGAAATTACCCTTTTTTCTGTTTTTTTAGTATCTTGTGTAATGCTTTTCAATTCTTTCTGATAATTTTTTTAGGGTTCTTTTTCACACAAACTTCTGGCTGATGATGAAATGAGGGACGGTGACATTGCAAGTTCAATTATGGATTTATCACAAAGTAGTAGTATAGTGGCAAGCACGTTGTTAGGAAGCATAATAGTCTTCATCCCTATATCAAGGTTTAATATTAATTTAATACTTCTATATTGATTAAAAAACAAACTGAAGTGATTACTTTCTAAAGTAATTGTTATGCTTTAGGGATGAATATGAGCTTTTGAAAGACGTACAATCGAGGATTGCTGACCACTCGTTGACATCTCCTATTCTCAGAAATAGTCATAATGAGTTCCGCAGCCGTCAAAGTCCGGTAAAAAAAGAACACAATTTATCGTTGCAGTATTTAGGAGGTGTCTGGATGTATATGGAAAGTAATTATATGATTTGGAGTAAATCAAAATGAAACAGACCTTTGTCATCGAGCCGAGCCGAGCCAGGTTGAGCTCGAGCTCGAACACAAACGAGCCAGATCAGCTCTCGCTTATTTTATCTAGCTGAAAAGTCGAGCTCGGGCTCGCCTTGTATATATTCGAGCCAGCTCGAGCCAAATCGAGCCGGCTCATTATTATTATTATTATTTTAATTTTTTTTACAAATATAGATAACATAAAAAACAAAAACAAAAATTACACATATATCTATATGTATTATTTTTGGGCCAAACTATCTACACACCAAGTGTGTAGATAGTCACCCATAAAGGTGGTTTTTGTCCTTATATGCACACCCTGCAGTGTCGAACTGAGGCCAAAACGCGGCGTTTTGGTCCGGTTAATCAGACAAAGACTGACGGGTGTCTGACGGGTCTGTTGACCGGACCAAAACGCCGAGCTTTGGCAGCGTTTTGGTCCTGTCAACCAGACCGGGTGTCAGTCTTTTGTCTGGTTGACAGGACCAAAACACGGCGAAAGCTCGGCGTTTTGGTCCGGTCAACAGACCCGTCAGACACCCGTTAGTCTTTTTCTGATTAACCGGACCAAAGCGCCGCGTTTTGGCCACAGTTCGACACTGCAGGGTGTGCATATAAAGACAAAAAACACCTTTTTAGGTGTGTATATAGTGAAATGGGTGTGCCAATAGGGACACCCTTATTTTGATATTTGTAATAATTTAAGGATCAAAGTCATATTAAAAGTATTAAATGCATAATTTTTTGTTTATATTTTTATATGTTATTGATTAATTAAACTTGAAATGTTAACACTTCAACCCCCTCCCACATATATTTTATTTTAATACATTTAAAATTAAATTTAGTATATATAAATAAACTAATTTGAGCTGGCTCACGACTCGAGCCAGGCCTAGCTCGAGCTCGAGTCGTTTACAAATCGAGCCGAGCCGGCTCGTTTACCACTGAGCCTTTTTCAAACCGAGCTCTTTTTGAGCTGTGAGCTTTTTGAACACCCCTAAAATGGGCTACAAGACATGTTTATTTAAACAGGCTGAACGGTCCAACCAAACATGAACCGTTCATTAAACGGGTTAGATACGAGAACCCAAAACCTGGTATCTGAAATTAGGATGTTTTTGTGTTTGGCAAATCTGAATTTGAGTTGATGTGATGCAGGCGGGTGTAGATAAGATTCTTGACGGGGATATGTTAGGTCAGTTTTTAGAGCTTACTCATGTGGAACAGCTAGATATACTAGCTGTACCGGAAGACCCCCATGCCATGTACAGAACAATAAGAAAGCCACAACTTAAACACCTTAATGTCAACAAGGTTGTCAGACTTCTTGAACGAGTCCACTGTGCTATAAACTGAAGCCCTTATAGCCTTCGCGAGTCGTTTTTGTTAGCATCCATTTTGGTAGCAGATTAGACTTTATCATGGTTCACATATGTGCTAGTAAGTACCTTATAGAACCTCAATTTCAATAAGCTCTTCTTACATTGGATATTTATAATTCTAACAGAACCTGATGACATGTCCATAGATAAATTTCGGCACTAATGGTTTTTTTTTTCTTTTTACTATTACTGTCATTTTTTTTTCTTCGTCGTATATGGTTATTTTTCCTAAATAGGTCTCAATATTTAGCTTGAGCCTGATTTTCAGGTTTAATATATTCTTGTATTTAGATTTGAAGTGTTTTTTTGTGCATTTAAAAGTGATCTGTTGGTGTCCTGCATTTCTGGACTAATTTTGCAAGATTTGGTGGCAAGTTTGATAAATATTTCTCTTTTGAGTAAATATAAAAATAAGCCTAAATGGTGGAATTTCGGGCTCTACCATTAACTACAGTTTTGGAAAAGAAGACACTTGCGAGCTTGGGTTGGATTCTGTCAAACCGACCGGTTTAGTTTTGGCAGTTCAGCGATTTCAAACAGAAAAAATGTATAAATAATTTTTTAAAGGCATAATCTTGCATCAGATTTTAAAATATGATAATTATTATTCATTATTCATGAATATAGTATAAACATAACTTTATAAATCTATAATAAAAAATAAATAAAAACTGTTGGGAGTTTCAAATTTCAATCCATAAACCATTAAATCGTTGAAACCAAACTGTGAACGATACTATATATATTTCAAACTGGCCGACTTTTTCTGTTTGGACAGTTTTGTAGGCTCCAGTGTTGGAGTTTCAAATTTCAAACCAAAAACCATTAAATCGTTAAAACTAAACTGTGAACTATACTACATGTATTTCAAACTGGACAGTTTTGTAGGCTCCGATGGTTTATGAGGAAACAGATCAAGTTAGGCTGGAAGGTATGGTGAGGCTCATCCTTAAGGGGATGGGCCGTCACGTCACCCGCCATGTAACACCCCGGCCCGAATAGGGCTGACGTGTCATCCAATACAGTAATCAGAGACAATTTAAAACTTAAATAAAACATTAACTCCAAAGGTAAAAAAAAAAAAAACTAAAACCACACAGCGGTCTTAACGAAAATGAAAATGTCTAAAATTTAAATAGCAATTTATTTGAACTCCTTATTTCCAACTCTAGCCATTTAGTTTTCTCTTTTCGCACTTTTCCCCATGTTCCCCTAAGTACCTGTTTAGGAAACAAGAGAAAACAACAAGAGAAACAAGGCTGAGCCAAAAATTGCACGGTAACGGAAAAACAATAGCAATAGCGGTAATTCGATGAGAACGATCAATACGGTATTTGATCAATGGTGAAACGATACTATGACAATAACAATGTAACGATACAGTTAACACTAATAAATGATCAATCAATACGATAAGAATCTATGTGGAAATACCCATGTGAACCAATGACAATAAAAATAAGCAATATGTACATTAGCTGCAGTTCCAATGTACCAATATGTAGAGGGGATGTGGGCACACACTCCTATCCCAATACCAATAAGTACCAATAAAATCCTAGGATCCATCCATACGCCTCTCAATAATCAATAAACAATAAATTCTAATATAGAGACGCCGTGAACTAATCGCACCGTCACGGATGGTGCACGTCATCGGTGCCGATGATGACGCCCTATGTCCTCATAGGTGGATGTGCTCGGATATTGAGGTCAATAAAACAGTACACTTAAGTCAAGACAACTAGTACAATAATGCATTTCGATGGCAAAAACCATTAAACAATGGGAACATGCGATAATGAGCTAAAGGGAAATAATCTATCGCATGTGAATCAAATGGAAACAATTTAATTCAATACTTAACACTATAATTAATAGGAATCAACGATAATGGTTCGATGAACTAGACACTACGAGTACAATAACGGTATAAAATGCTATAAGAAAAGACCACATAATTCGTACCTTAAGCAATCTTTTATGATAAAAGTACACAAATCACCAACGTATGTAGTTAATACACGAACCTACATATATTTATATTCTGATTTAGACTTTAAAACATTAGTTTATATATTTTATTATCTCAATACTTTACCTATTTAATTACCACTGTTACATATTTTTAGTTATATATATATTTAACATCGTACTATAACTAATTAGTGTATACAAATTTGCATTAACAATGAATAAAAATTTGCATTATTACGAATTCTGTATGATCAGAAAGACAAACATCTTTCAACATTCATTCAGTTTCGATTTAATAATTATACGGTGGGGTTGTCGGGCTTGACCCAGACTATCAACAAGCGCTCGAACGCTTAAATGTCTCTCTCCCAGACTTGGATATTGGCGGTTTCTCTAACAAGGACACCGCCCCCTCGAAGCCACAAAAAACTTTGGCGAATGCACTTTTTAGCAAAATCGCTCAAAGCCTGGGAGAAGCCTTTGATTTGTCACCCCGCCAGAAGGCGGTGTTTGAGTGTCTGAAGGGTCCCCATGCTCAGGAATTTTTGACCGTTGTCCCGATTGAGGGGTTAGGACAATGCATGTCGGCAGTAGAATACAGAACCATTCTCAAATACCGGCTAATGATCCCTATGTACCCAGAAGATGAAACCTGCCCGATATGTCGTAAAGCTTGTATGGATAAATATGGGGAGCACGCAGTTCACTGTAAAGAGCTCCCTGGGTTTAAATATCGGCATGACTGGGTGCGAGATGTTTTGGGGGACATCTTAAGAAGAGCTGGGATTTCTGCTAAGAAAGAGGCCCCTGTGAATTTCCTCACGGACCCTATGGAAGGGAGATCTACTCTTCGACCAGCGGATCTGCTCGTCTTTGGCTGGGCTGGGGGGAAACATGCTTGTGTAGACCTCACGGGGGTTTCCCCTTTGGTTGGTTTAAGGGAAAACGGGTTTGTAGCTGGACTAGCAGCAAGAAAGGCAGAATCAAAGAAAGTGGATAAGCACGCTAAAGCTTGCGCAGAGAACCAACATGTCTTTATCCCTTTTGCCTTTGATACTTTTGGCTCCCTAGCGCCAGAAGCCATCAACTTCTTGACGAGGGTTCAACGGGTTATCCACAGCAATTGTTCGACCCCAAGGGGGCAGGGGTTTGTGTTCGGGAGGTTGGGGTTTGCAATTCAGAAAGGGTTGACGGCGCAGCTTGTTGCCCGTCTACCTTCTGTTTTGATGTAACTTAACAAGTTTTCTGGTTAATAAGATTTGAAAATAAATATTTTGTCGTTAGGAAAAAAAAAAAAATTCATTATTTCATAAAACAGTAATATTGGCCAATTGAAAAACCAAGAGAAGGCCATGAATTGTTCACTGTACACCTATTAAAACATCACGTATAGTTTCACTTCTATTATTTTTTTTTCAAACAATAGTTTTTTTTAACAATTCCATAAATTGAAAATTTGGCGATAATAATTACTGAAAGGAAATAGTGGTACTGTGGTAGGTGTACACTAGCCATTAAGTAAAGAGGTCCAATATAATAAACTGGCTTTTTGTTTATTTTCAAAAAAAAAAAAAACACAAACTCGTCCATTATTATTCCCGCCTCATATTTACGAGAGTTCGTCATCGTGAACCAGAAACAAAGTGATCATAATTTACAGTAAGCATTTCGTATGGAGTGATATTGGTTACCTTTATGTACCGACTAATCTTCGAACAGGACCTGGATCGGGTCGCCGGATCTTCAATGACAACCCTTCGACCAGAACACCGGTGTGCGACATGTGCCAGAACAGTTTACTACTAAACATTGCTGCTGTGTTAGAAGGGAGGACACAGAAAGATAGGTGAAAATAGAGGGTATGCAAAAGTTACCGATTAGAAGCGGCTTGAACGGAGACGATTGCCGGAAAGCTTTTAATTGTTTTGGCGACCTATCAATGGAGAATCCAGTCGGGTTTTTGTGTTACAAAACATGGAATATCAGATGGAAGCGAAAAAGAATGCTTACCACAGCTCGACAAGAACGGACAACCTCCGAGGTACAGAGTCTTCGGCGTCCCGTAAGGTAAGGTGGTGCGTCGGCAGGACAAAAAAAAAAAAAAACAGAGTTTGACGAATGGGGTGTGCGATGACGTTTATGTGGTAACTGAATGAGATCATAGGTTGTTTAAAAAGTAGCGATCTTGGGAATATACCACGATTCTTTTGCTATTTAGTTGAAAGTTGAACGTGGTTACAAAACTTGGTGATACAGATTTTGAATTCATAATCTGGATTATTATTATTATTATAAATTACTAAATATTTTTCTACTTATATAAGTTATTATTATTATTTTATTAGGAGATGTCCTCATTTTTATCAGGACACGATTTCGTGATTTTGTTGATAATCACAATATTATGGAAACAACATTTTTGTTTCCATTTATTATACTTATTATTATCACAGTTTATTAATAATTTAGACTTGTAATATATATTATTAATCAATTAATTGACACTTATATTATGGGTATTTCAATCCTCTACCCCTTAAAATAATTTCGTCCTTGAAATTTGAAGACCATAGCCACGAGAATATAAACACGTTGTATAAAGATACTAATAAGTCAATAATTAAAAGTCAAACACGTACCATAAGACAGTAGGGATAGGAGTTCACAATATAGATGAATGAACTAAGTTTCGAATAGCCTTGGATATTGAGAACGGATTGTATCCTCCGATTCCCAAGTGGCTTTGCGTTCCGGATGATTTTTCCATAAGATTTTGACAAACGACATAGATTTCTTACGCATAACACGTTCTTGTCGATCCAAAATAGCCTCAGGTTCCTCTTCGTATGATAAGTCCTCATGAATCTCATGTAGAGGATAGTTCACAACATGAAGAGGATGGTAATTATACCCGCGTAACAAGGATACATGAAAAACATTATGCACGTGCGAGAGTTGTGGTGGCAGAGCTAAACGATATGAAACTTCGCTGATTTTCTCCAATATCTCAAACGGCCCGATAAAACGAGGACTCAATTTCCCTCTTATGCCAAAACGTCTAACACCTCTGCACGGTGATACTTTTAGAAACACTTTTTCACCAACATTAAATTCCAACATTCATCGGTGACTCTCTGCATAGCTTTTCTATCTACTCTGAGCTTCCTTGAGTTTTTCACGAGCAATAGCAACCTTTTCATTTGTGATCTGCACCAGTTCGGGCCCCTCAATCAATTTTTCACCAACCTCCTCCCAACATATGGGAGCTCGACACTTACGCCCATATAATAACTCAAACGGTGCCATGTCGATACTAGCTTGCCAAGTATTGTTGTAAGCAAACTCTACCAAGCATAAGTACTCATCCCAATTGCCTGTCCACTCCAGTGCGCATGCCCTAAGCATGTCTTTCAAGGTCTGAATAGTACGCTCATATTGCCCGTTAGTTTGTGGATGGAAAACAGTGCTAAACCGTATCTTGGTATCCCAAGCATTTTGGAAACCTTTCTAGAACCGTGATGATTACCGTGGATCTCTATCACATACTATAGAAGATGGCGTTCCATGCAATCGAACAATATCACGAAGTAATATCTCTGATAGCTTACTCACTGGATACCCCTTTTGAATAGGCAAGAAATGAGCAGACTTTGTGAGCCTATCAACTATAACCCAAATAGCATCATTCTTCTTAAGGGTTCTTGGAAGACCCGTTACGAAGTCCATAGAAATATCATCCCACTTCCAAAACGGAATATCCAAAGGCTGTAACAATCCACTAGCTCTTTGATGTTCAATCTTCACTTGCTGGCAAATCAGGCACTGGCCAACATATCTAGCTACATCTTCTTTCATACCATTCCACCAAAAATGTTGCCTTAGATCTCTATACATCTTTGTGGATCCAGGGTGAATAGAAAATGGTGAACTATGTGCCTCAGCTAATAACTGTTCACGAATAGTGGAATCATCTGGCACACATAAACGTTTCCCACACCATATCGTCCCATGCTCATCTACTCGAAATTCAGATTGCTTCCCCACCTCTAAGTTTTGCAAGATTGCCCAAAGCTCACCATCCTGTTGTTGAGCTTCCTTTATCTGGGTGATAAGGTTTGGTTCAATCTTCAGTCTCGCCAAATAGCCAACAGACTCACCAAACTAAGTTTCAAATAGCCTTGGATATTGAGAACGAGCCGAGCTACTCGAGCTTGGCTCGAAAAAAAGCTTGAACGAGCCGAGCTTAAACGAGCTCGAGCTCGAGCCCGAGCCTAAAAACAAGCTCGTTTAGTAAACGAGCCCGAGCCCGAGCTTCGATTATCGAGCTTGAGCCGGCTCACGAGCCTTAACGAGCTTTCTTTTTATACATTTTTTATTAATATATTAAACATATATTTAAATAATATTATTTACCATTTATATTAATATAAAAAATAACTAAATTATATGTATAAAAATAATTATAATTAATAAAAATTAATTAATAAATACTAAATGAGTCGAGCCCGAGCCGAGCTCGAGCTTGAAAAATTACCTTCGAGCCGAGCTCGAGCTTTAGAAATAAAGCTCGAATCGAGCCGAGCTCGAGCTTTCATATATTAAACGAGCTCGGCTCCGCTCGTTTGCACCCCTAATCTCTGTTTTCAATGGCATAGATTCCGTCAAACTGTCCATCAAATCCTTGATCTGAAAACAGGGGTAGTTCAGCTCAGGTTATTCAGATCGACAAAATTATGGACAAAACAACTCACAATAGCAATCGCCACTGGGGGGAAAAACTCTGTTACCCCAGAAATACAATCCGGAACTCGAATTCATCCAGATCAATCTTCAGAAGAAGTTCCAGAATATTGGTTTAACAAATTTCAGAACACCATAAACGAAATTTTTATACCAAATTCCAGATCTGAGCCTTTCCATAACAGATCTAATGGTCAGGAGTCTCAAGAAGAGTACATGCTTAAGAAGAAATTCAGTGTTCTAGAGTTGGACCCGTAATCAACAAATCAGTGGGACATCCAACTTAGTAACAATGGGTATCTGGGACCATTCAGATACATAAAACAAAATATGTAGGCTGATAACCGTCAGGAAACCAAGGTGCAGCAGACGAATATGGTACAAGGAGGACCTTCATGAAGACCGCACAAACGGAGCCACACTCAGCACTGGCGAGAACAACAAGTAGTCTTCCCCGTCGTTCCAACAAGTATCTTCGGCCACTATCGCACCGATTATATATTTATAGATCTAGGTAGCTCCATGGATATAATTTACGAGCAATGCTTTAATCAATTAGACCCATAGGACAAGGCGCGCTTGAAACCAGTCGATTTTCCTCTAACTGGTTTCTGCAATGAAGCCGTCTTTCCGTTGGGTCAAATTGCATTCCCTGTCACACTCTCAGATGGAGAGCACTCGCGCACCGTCATAGTCAATTTTATGGTCATGCCAGCAACATCATGCCATGACATACTATTAGGAAGACGGTCATAGAGGGAATTCAGTATGATTACCTCCATACCACATGTCGCTTGTGGTTTTCCAACAGAAACCGGGGTAGCAATTCTTTATTCTAGTAAAGAGGTGATGTATGTAGACGATGAGCCACCAGTAAAAGTTGCCAAGCCATTACCATCAAACGAACCAGAAAAGTGGGTCCTTAACAAAGAGTATCCTGAGCAAACCATTTTGTTAGGACACGCCATCTCACCAGAAATCCGTGCAAAGTTAAAGGAACTCCTATCTAAACAACATGGATATCTTCGCATGGTCCTCGGCGGACATGACTGTGGTACCAAGAGAGATAACACAACACTGCTTAAATATCCGACCTTCCGCGGAACCAATCGCGCAAGGGAAGCGCAGTCTTAGTACAGAAAAAGCAAACGCAATGAACGAACAAGTAGCCGAACTGCTTCATGCGGGGATGCTGCGCGAAGTACAATACCAAACCTGGGTAGCAAACCCAGTAATGGTACAAAAGCATAACGGCGGGTGGCGCATGTGTGTCGACTTCAAAGATCTTAACAAATCTTGCCCAAAAGACTGTTACGCCCTTACAGAAATAGATAAGAAAGTCGATTCATTAGCATCCTTCCGCTGGAAATGTTTCCTGGATTGCTATAAAGGATACCATCAAGTGCAAATGAAAGAAGAAGACGAAGACAAAACAGCATTCCGCACAGACAAAGGTATTTTTTGATATACAAAAATGCCTTTCGGCCTTTGCAACGCAGGCGCCACTTATCAACGACTGATGGACAAAGTCTTCGGAGAAGATATTGGGGTAAAAGTAGAAGTTTACATGGATGACCTCGTTATAATGAGCCGGGAAGAAGAATCCATGCTGGCAAACATTCAGCGCACATTTGATTCCCTGCGCATAATCAACCTCAAGCTAAACCCGGTGAAATGTTCATTCGGGATGGAGGAAGGCAAATTCCTAGGCTTTATTGTAACCAAGGATGGTTTCAAGGTTAACCCAGAAAAAGTGGAAGCCATTCAACTCATGCCGTCACCAGTGTCCATCAAAGAAATGCAACGTCTCGCTGGCCGATTAGCATCACTCAACAGATTTCTGGCAAATCATGCCACCAAATCGTATCCATTCATCAGTACGCTGCGCAACTGCGTCAAAAAGAGTCACTTCTAGTGGACCCCAGAAGCGGAAAAAGCTTTCCAACAAATGAAAGAGTGTCTGATTCAGTTACCAACCTTAACGGCTCCGCAAAAAGATAAGCCACTGATCCTATACCTCTCTGCAGCGGAAGTAGCAGTCGGTGTAGTACTAATGGTCGAAAGAGACGGGGTTCAAACTCCGATATACTACATCAGTAAAATGTTAACTGGTCCAGAGACGCGCTATTCTATAATGGAGAAACTCGTCCTTGCATTGGTTCACGCATCACGCAGGCTACGCCGATACTTTTCTGGCCATGTCATCACCGTCCTCACAAACTATCATCTTGGACAAATCTTGTCTAAGCCAGATGTTGCAGGACGATTGGCCAAGTGGGCTATCGAATTAGGAGGGTACAACATCTTGTACAAACCACGACCAACTATTAAGGGACAAGTCTTAGCAGACTTTGTTACCGAGGTCCCCATCGACAAAATCCAGAAATGCGAGGCAATTCAAAATCCTACCCTAGTCTTTGACGACAGGGTTTGGACGTTACATACAGATGGCGCCTCAAACGACGATGGTGCAGGCGCAGGCATTCGCCTAGTTAGCCCTGACAACCACGAGCTCACGTACGTAATTCGCTTGGATTTCAAAAGTACTAACAACGAAATGGAGTACGAAGCGTTCCTCGCAGGTCTACGCCTGGCACTCAAGATGGGAGCAAAGAACCTCGAAGCACATGTCGATTCCAAATTAGTAGCAGAACAAGTCAACGGTCATTATGACTGACGTGATGTCGCGGTCACAATCAAATTTAATCCAATTACTACTAAATAGATAGCGGTAAGTGGGTATCGAACACAGGGAGTTTGTGGAATGTGTGTTATTTGAAGATTTATCTAAGTTACCTAAAATTAAACTAATTGCAAGAAAAGTAAAATTCAAGAGTTGGTTTGATTGGATTGATTTTAAAAACTAAGAATACTAATTAATTTGCAAAATGAGAATTGAGTTTGTAAACAATTTGGAGACGAATGACCATCCTAAGTTTCCGGTTTGCTTCAACAATTGTGCTATCATCCACTAGAAAGAACTACATAGACATAGTTCGTGTGTAATTACTTATTGTGATAAAAGGGAACGAAGTACTCAGATTCCTAGAACGTGAGGTTGTTACCCGATGACCAATCAACCCTTACCCAATCCTAATTCTACCCATGATATCTCGATTGCCAACGGCACCAAGAACGTATGGTTTCAATCTAGAATATCATAAGAATCAACAATTTACAACTAAGCAATCACACACCATGATAAACAAGACATAGATAGAGTTTACCATTCTAGAAATATGGAATCAAAACACAATTGTTTCATACAAACCTTCAACCTAGGATGACCATAAAGAACCTAGCCACTCATGGCTTGGACAAACATTGTAGCAAAATAGAAGGGAATTATTGTTCACAAGAATCACCACAAAACTCAATAAAAATAGATGATAAGATAATGACCAAAAAAAAAAATGTTCTTCCCTCCCAATGTCTCTAAAAGTCCCTCCAAATTTGATCACCAAACATCTCTGTAACCGAAAACCAATCATAACCATAAAAACACCATCAAAAATGAATTTAATGTGTAAGTTACAAAAAGCTCCCAAGTCCCTATGTCATGCTCCATAATATTGATGATGTAAGTTGACCAAAAACCCACTAAGTCACGTGATGTTTGATGATAAGTATTTTGACTTTTGTGCCTCCAAAAAAATAATCCCACAAGTCTTGTGTTTCACTTGATCACGTGGACTTCTCCTTGTCAACCGCCAAAATATGAATGCGTGTATGAATATGGCCAATGTGATGATTATGTTACTCAAGCCCACATGTGCCTTGAATGGGCCGTCCCCCACCATGATGATCTGCTGCCCTCAAGTCAGCCCACATGTGCTTTGCATCCAACCGTAAGTCCAAGTCAACAGCCGTAAGCCCAATATCAAAGTTTTTGTTACTTCTCTTTCTTACTTGCGTTGACCACCTCCACCAAATTCAGCCAAATTCTACCTATATATGGCTGCATGTATGCGTGTGGATGTCTAAAAAATTATAATGACTTGATTTTTATTATTAACATAATAATCCTCAATTGCCTCCACTCAGCCGCCAAAATGATGAATACCCCTCTCACATGATGATGATATTTTCTTTCTAAAAATCTCAATTGATGTGTGATGCCATCAAGAATTCACGTGATGTTTCTAATCTCCAAATGATGATGATGTCTTTTATGAAAGGTCAAAAAGTCCCATGTGATGTTCCAACTGTCTGCGTGTGTATGTATGCTCATGGAATTTAATTTAGGATGTGGAAGACTAATAATAACCACCTCTCTTGTTAGTCCCAAAAATCCTGTATGTCGACCCAAGTGTCTTGTGCTTCTCAACCCGAACAAGTCCCGAACATTGACATTCACCTTGTTCATCATCCTCGGGTGTTCCACTTCGTCTCTAACCACTTTAACTTCAACGAATTAAGCGATTATCCTGTAAAATTACCAATACTCGTAGTTAACACATTCACGATACATAACCTTGTAAAATATGGGATATGCACGTATTTAGCTCATTTAAGGGTTGTCCTACGGACCACCCATCAATGACGTCTTTGGAGCTGGAAATCACCTTTGGTGGACTCGGGTTTACTAAACAGCGTGCAACAGCTTCAGGCCTTACTGGATCATATTCAGTTATTGGATTCGAGCGACAAATGGAGATGGGCTTCTGATTCCACAGGTACATTCTCGGTTAAAGATGTTAAGAAGCTTTTGCATTCAGACTCTTCGATGGTTATCGGTTATAAGATGGAATGGTGCAATTGGGTTCCGGCTAAGATTAACATTCATGTTTGGAGAATGGAACTTGATCGAATTGCTACGGGTGTTGCATTGAGAAAAAGAAACGTTACGATGGGGGATTCCTTGTGCAGGATATGCGGCTCGGACGATGAAACAGTCGACCATTTGTTCATTGGGTGTTCCGTTGCTTCTAATGTCTGGAGTGTTATTAGCACATGGTGTAAGGTTCCAAACATTTTTGCTTTCTCGGTAAAGGATCTCTTGGATTTTCATACGATAATTAGTGGGTCGGATAAGAAGAAATCGACGGTTCAAGGCATCATGAGGATTGCTTGTTGGTGTTTGTGGAAAGCTAGAAACAATTTGGTTTTTACTAATAAACTTGTTAGAATTGATAGTTTAGTTAGCGAGATCAAGGCTTTGGGGTATTTTTGGTTCTCGAATAGGTCCAAACATAAAGGGATTGAATGGGGTGATTGGGTTTCTTTTGTAAATATGTAATTTTCTTTTGGTTGTAGCTGTTTTGGTCAGCCCGGTTTGGGTCGGCTGTTTGTGAATGAAGTTTACTTTAAAAAAAAAAAAATTATGAATGCAAATCACAAAATCAAAAAGGAACCGGCACATGTGGCTTACGAAATTAAAACCGTAAACTACGGTTGTTATTGGGTGCCAACAAAAAGAAACAGAAACATGCACATGCCGTTGACGGAATCACTTGTGACTTACGGCGTGTGTCAAGGGTAATGCACGTGAGTTTTTTTTGGAGTAGATTATAAGGGTTTTAAACCCTAGTGGAAAGGGGGACGGCTGGATACCATCGAATTTGGTAGCAAGCACGTAGACTTTTGGGGGAGGCTCTCGATTTTCATCATCAACATCATCACTCATCAGCCACACAACATACCGACTCGATCATGTCTTCATCCGTCTACCAAGCTTCGGAAGATTATTCGCACATTATGAGCGGCTAGTCGTCCCGTGACTAGGGTTTGTGTACGAAACATTGGTTGCTTATTGTTACGACTTTTTGGATTAGGATTCAATTAAACATTCGGTTAGTCGTTCCTATTGTTTTTGTTTTGATTAAACAATATTTGATTATCGTAATCATTCTCGTTCATCAATTATTTGGTTTGTTCATCAACAACCGGGATTAAATTCTAGGATGTCATTGTTTTAAACCTTTAATCATTGAACTGGATTATGTTCATGAAATCTAAAATTGGTAATTAATTGGATTACTATTCATTTGCATCAATCTTTCGGTTTCGATCGTGGATCATTGCAATAAAATATATTGTCCGTTAATTATTTATCAAAACAAGTTTTACAAATCATGTCTATGTGATTTCCAACTGGTACTAAGTAACCTGACTTTTTACATAACCTGAAAACCCGGAGATTGGTCCTTTCTCTCATAATTGTTTACAAATACAATTTTACAATCGACTTTAATTTATATTTGTTTTCACCATCATTCTCAAAATTGCAAAAAGCAATTAGTTAGAAGTCGATGATAATTAAAACAACGAACTTTCATACTTTCCACTGATTCCCCGTGGATTCGACACCCTACTTGCCCTTTACTAGTAAAAGGTGAATATGACACTTTAATTATATTTTTGACCGACCTTATGACATCGATCAAAATGGCGCCGTTGCCGGGGAATCGGTGCGCTTAGTGTTTAGTAAGTTGTTTTTCTTAAAAAAAAATAAAAATTAGAAAAAAAACCAAAAATCAAAAAATATTTCTTTTAGTTTTTAGTTTTTTATATGTTAGTTTTCTACTCGGGTATTTTTGTTTGTTTGTGCGTAAGTGAAATCTTTGGATCATGGATAGAGCTCATCAGTCATGCCCCTGTTGTGGGAAAATTCACATAAATGAAGATTGCCTAGTGTTTTGGACAGACCCAGTGTTTTGGAAAGAAAAATTGATGTATGGGTACAAGGCACCTTCATATCAGGGACACTATCAGTCAAATGTCAACCACAAGTATGAGAAAAATTTGGATTATGATGATTACGAATCCGAGGTGGTGCCCTTCTCAAGATACCAAGAAGATTATAGTGGTCGTCACCATGATTACTTTGAGCCAACATACAATGATTTTAATATGCGAAATCAATGGTGTAGTCATGATAATTACCAAAGGAGTTCAGATCAGCACTACGAAAGTCAAAATGCTTGTCAAGGTAAACACCAAAATTCTAAACTTGATGAAATCTTGGATATTATGACGGAGGTGGCACAAGATAGCAAGTTGAGAACTGAGGCTATGGTCCAACGATCGAATCGAATAGACGAACAAATTGCAACACTGAAGGTTATGAAGGATAATACCATATCCACTCCTGCATTTGTTGAATAAACGCAAGAAATACCTGTTTTAGTTGATGAAGATGAAGCAGAGGTTGAAAGTCTTCCTGAAATTGAAGTTATATGTTTAAACCTACATGAAGACTTAGCATCTATTGAAGAACTAGAGACTGATGTAGTCCAAGTTTATCCCGAACCGCAGCATACTTTGATTACTCCAGCTAACAAAGTCGGGGATGATGGCTCGAGTGGGAATAAGAGAAAGGTGAGTAGAGAAGACCTCGGACAAGGTATACTGAAGTGGCTATACAATGATCCAACAGAAGTATTCATGACAGAAAAGAAGGTGAAAACTCGACATGTCAACTATCGAAAACACCTTGGAAATTCGGTAGGCAAATGTGGATTTCACTTGTTCCGTATTGATTCGACAAATATCTTTGGCAGAAGAGAGCATATGGGAATTTGGAATGTTAATTACCGAGCATATGCAGGAAACTCGGTGGGTAAATGTTCACTTCGACCCCCATGAACGAACGTCAGGTACGGTCTGGCTGAAGACCCATAAACTTAGCACTCTCGGGAGGCAACCCGAGTTGGTGTGTCAGTGTCCGTTTTGTTCTTCACCATGGCAGCAAGTAAGTGTGGGGAAGTTTCACTTGATCAGGTACATGTACTCTTTCCTTTATCTTAGTTTGTTGCCTGGTGATCATGTTCTTTTAGGTGTGTTTTTGTTTTTGGTGGTGTTGAACAATTTATGTCTAGGGAATGTGTTTTTGCTAATTGTGTTAGGAACGGTCGCTCATGAGGTTTGTTAGTTGGTATTCCCGGGTTTGTTTTAAAAGCACTGTACATTGGGGACAATGTCGCCCAAGTGTGGGGATATGGAAACACGGGAAGGGATAAAGAGTTTGAAAGTGATTGAGAACAATGAAAAGTGAAAAAAATTGAAAATTTTGAAAAATTTCATCGCCTTAAGTAAGCTAAACGGATATAAAAACTGAATGTTTCAATCACTAATGGATCCCTTGCCGGTAGTAAACTAACATAGTCACTTGTCATGGTCGTTCCTTTAAGTTTCATGAGAGTAGGCCCGACAGGTGTTTTTAGTTAAAAGAAGTGAAAAGAGATGTCTATTTAGGGGTAACATGCTTTAGATTGCATATGCTACGTGTCGGCAGCCTTTTTACCCTTTCTTGGTGAGAATTTTGAGCCTGTAGAATGATAAAATGATTTACATTATGACTTCATTTGATGAGAGCAGGCCGCATGCTATTCTGTGTTAGAACTTGTGTGATTTGATGCATGCTGCGACTGTGGTTTGATATGTGCACATAAAATGATAAAGGCATTAGGATATACTTTACACCCGTTGTGTTTGTTTTATGTTTACTGAATCATCACCCTTAGTAGCCCTGTTGAGCCTATTTACCTTTCGTTTGTCCACCCAATGTGAATTATTTGATACCGACCGTGAACGACAAGATTTTGAATAACTGAAAAAATAGAAAAAAAAGAAAACAAAAAAAGAAAAAAAAGGAAAAAGTTAGAAAAGAAAAGAACAAAAAGAAAGTTTTGTAAATATTGTTCATGTCTTGGGTAGAAACCAACCCAAAAGTGTGAGTTGTTTTGTGTTTTGCAAATAAAGTTGTCACGGTTTGGTCGTTTGTTTGTTCGCCATATAAAAAAAATAAATATAAGCACAAATCTTCCTACCTTTAGCCTAAGCCAAAACCGAAAGTCCTTTTGATATGTGCCATGTTATACGATGCAGTGGAGGTATGATTGTTATACAAGCATATGCTTACAGGATTTGATGTTTGGTTTTGAGTGTTAACTAGCACATTACACTCTAGTTCAGTTATTAAACCGAGAGGAGAGTTTATTGTGAGGGGCGTGTAGCATGTGAATAATCCTAAGCATGTTAGTTTTGAATAGACAAGTCTTAAGTTTTGTAAATTGCATTAATTGCTTGTCGGACTGTCAATCTCGATTGTGTCAGTCTATGGGACGGGTATGACTTGGGACTTAAACTGTTGCATCGGTATAGGGGTTCAGAGGTATTGTTACTATGGTGAGTAGTTCCATCTCGGTTTGCTTGAGGACAATCAAAGGTAAGTGTGGGGATGTGATGGAGAGGGTGAAACCCGAGCTTTAAAGTGTCTATTTTGTGTGTTTCGTTCGGTTTTAAGTGATTTTACGCGTCGAATAAGATAACTACGAGAAATTGTGGTTTGTGCAGGTTAATTGCTTAATTCAAGAAAGTTAACACGGTTAGAGTTGAAGTGGAACGTGCGAGATGGATGAGTGCGGCAAAAACATGGCACATATCAAAAACATGGTTGGACGATTTTCATTGGAGGGTATTTTAATATTCTCATCCATCATCTATCACGAAAGTTGGGAGCAGGCAAAAACAATTTTGGGGACTTCTTCTTTTGATCGATTATTAGCAGCCAAAAAATAAAAAGATTATTTTGAGCTCTAAAAAAAAGGAGGATCCCAATTTCATCATCATCTAGAAAAATATGGCAGCACTCTTTGGACTTATATGCTGACAATGAATTTAAGAATCACACAACATAATCATTGTTCTTTTGACATCTTGGGACATGCAGAGATGGATTAATGTGGTTTTGAAGTATGACAAAGAGGCATGCATGTGCATCGTTTGGGGGGTGTGTATTTTATTGAGTTAATTATGAATGCAAATCACAAAATCAAAAAGGAACCGACACATGTGGCTTACGAAATTAAAACCGTAAACTACGGTTGTTATTGGGTGCCAACAAAAAGAAACAGAAACTTGCACATGCCGTTGACGGAATCACTTGTGACTTACGGCGTGTGTCAAGGGTAATGCACGTGAGTTTTTTTTGGAGTAGATTATAAGGGTTTTAAACCCTAGTGGAGAGGGGGACGGCTGGATACCATCGAATTTGGTAGCAAGCACGTAGACTTTTGGGGGAGGCTCTCGATTTTCAGCATCAACATCAACACCATCACTCATCAGCCACACAACATACCGACTCGATCATGTCTTCATCCATCTACCAAGCTTCGGAAGATTATTCGCACATCATTTGCGGCTATTCGTCCCGTGACCGTCTCCGGGACTAGGGTTTGTGTACGAAACATTGGTTGCTTATTGTTACGACTTTTTGGATTAGGATTCGGTTAAACATTCGGTTAGTCGTTCCTATTGTTTTTTGTTTTGATTAAACAATATTTGATTATCGTAATCATTCTCGTTCATCAATTATTTGGTTTGTTCATCAACAACCGGGATTAAATTCTAGGACGTCATTGTTTTAAACCTTTAATCATTGAATTGGATTATGTTCATGAAATCTAAAATTGGTAATTAATTGGATTACTATTCATTTACATCAATCTTTCGATTTCGATCGTGGATCATTGCAATCAAATATATTGTCCGTTAATTATTTATCAAAACAAGTTTTACAAATTATGTCTATGTGATTTCCAACTGGTAGTAACTAAGTAACCTGACTTTTTACATAACCTGAAAACCCGGAGATTGGTCCTTTCTCTCATAATTGTTTACAAATACAATTTTACAATCGAATTTAATTTATATTTGTTTTCACCATCATTCTCAAAACTGCAAAAAGCAATTAGTTAGAAGTCGATGATAATTAAAACAACGAACTTTCATACTTTACTCTCATTCCCCGTGGATTCGACACCCTACTTGCCCTTTACTAGTAAAAGGTGAATAGGACACTTTAATTATATTTTTGACCGACCTTACGACATCGATCACCGACTCATTTTGAAAATGTTTAAGAAAATTGATTTGAATGCACAAGGCACAAAATATCTTTTATAACTTGGAATAATTATTTAAAAATAAACTTGTTAAAGAATTACATGTTTATTATACGTTTAGTAGCCCGGGCTGAATACCGGGTTAAAGATTAATAGACACACCACATAATATATCCCACGACGAGTTATTCTCGAACAGGTGGGTACATTATTTTACATACACACCGGCAGGTGTATGCCTACACCCGTGCTTAAGTCGTGACCATTTCAATGAATGAGCCAAGGATATCCAGGATATGGTCATTAACCCCCCAAAGGCTTAGAATAAACGAAACAGATTAAACGGGTTATCTCAATAATTTAACCTTCATACGATTAAAAATTCAATACCCGACCAAGCGGTATTTTATATACCGTACCCCAAGCCCGTATAAGGGAAAAGAAGTTAAAAGTATTTACCTGAGCAAATTATACAAATTTATCCCAGCCATACAAATCAGCAAGTGCAAATATCTTTTTCTGCTCTCCTAAATCTGGAACGAAGGTTTTAATTAACATATTAGATTCTTAACGGGTCTTACTTAAATTTAAACTTAAACCGGTTAGTTTTAAAGAAAGGTATACGGTTCAAAACGCATGATTAAGCGAAGACCGGATTAGAATGTGGTTTAGACCCGACAAGTATGAATACTTGTATAATATGGGTAAACTAATATGGATTTTGAAGTGAAAATGATAAGGTTTGACCCGTTTCGGTTAATTTATGCAAACTAGTTACATAAACCGTACCTAACGCGATAAATGCATAACGGGTAACCAAAAGAGTCACGAACAGGTTTCCTAAGTTAACATGCCTTAAATATGTTGTGATATCAGTATGATACCTTCCATTATGCCCAAAACGGATTTAAAATCAATTTAAGCCCCGTAGGGGTATTTTGGTCATTTTAAGGATTATAAAAGAGGTTAAATATTAATCCGAGGTTCTGGTCTAAAAGATTAGTAAAATATTTAATTTAATAAGTTATATCAGTAGGGTATTGCATATATGTGAAATCTATCATTTATAACCAAATTATGCACCGTAGGGGCATTTTGGTAATTTCTCATAAGCTTTAAAGGTCAAATTTAGAAATCTTAGTTCAAAACTTTATCTTACTGTTAAAATATAAAAATTTTCTTAAAACATCAGTAGGTATTAAGTTTTATGTGCCAAAAATAGTTTTAACCCATACTATAGGTTTAAAACGCGTAAAAGTCAGTTTTAAGCGATTTTCAGGTTATAATAGGAAATCTGAGTTTTTGATCCTTTTATAATGTTCAAAATATTTTATTTATCATATAAAATCATTAGCAAAAAAGGTATTATCGACAATTACCGAATCAAAGCAAGAACCCTATGCCATGATCAGTTTAAAAATAAATAAAAATCTTCAAAAATCCCAAAATATTATATTACATCAGTTGGTAAAAGGTTTGGTGTCAAAATTTGGGTTTAGATAGGCTTTATGCTAATAATGCCGTTTAATTAATAAAAAAGCTTTCAAATTACGATATTGAGCATAACTCCTAATTTAGACCTCAAGCTGATGTCAAATTTTTAGGACATGTTTATAAATCAATAACAAAGGTTTTTGTCCTCTCATATTTTCAAAAATCTCGTTTTAAGGTCAAAAGGGCATAATGGTCAATATTTAAGCAATTAACGGAAACATGCAAATGAATCGGATTAATTAGGAACCAAGTTGTATAACCTCATAGGGTTATACTAACCTATAACCTGGTCCTAATGGAACTCTAAGACATATCTAAACTAAGCTAAATTGGGTCAGAACTGAAAGTCAAAGCAAAAGTCTACTTTTACGACTTTCGGTTCCGAACCGAGCCTATGCTCAAAATTGTCAGGTTGAACATGCTTAGACATGTTCTTACATTAATTACCAAGTTATATAAGTGTTAAAACAGGTTTCATGGCTTCTACATTGTTAATTATGAGTTTATTTGCCAAATAGCTTTCTGTTGACTTTTTAATATTAAGTTTGACCCGATAATTGACCTAGTTAGAGTGGGAATCAGAGGGTGCCCTTTTAAGGGTTTATTACCCACATAATTACCAACTTATAGCCACTTTCAATTCGAGAAATGACTAGACCAATATTGATTAATCACTAAGTCAAAGCTTAATTACGACGGCTTTGACTTTTGGTCATTAGACTAATAAAACATGAATTAGAGAAGCTAAGAATGCTTACAAAGGCTTTTAGCATGAATTAGAAGCTTAAGAAATCTTGCTTGAAGTCCAGAGAGCTCCAGAGAATAGGTTTAGAATGATTTTGTGAATGAGCAAGTTCATGGTTGCAACATAAGGTCCTTATATAGTGATTTAGATGCAACAAGATTAATCCAACAAGGTCTACACATGTTTCCTGATCATCCCAGGTGTCCCTTATGCATGAAATACCACTGGTGCAGCCCCTGAATTCGAAAACCATGCATCTAAGGCGGTGGAACAGGCTGAACAGGCAGCTGTCCATTTTTTTCTGCCCAGTTACAGGTCTTACGGACCCGTAAGCTAAGGGCCTTACGGTCCGTATCCGCTTTTTAATCTTTATCGCCCAGATCAGCCACCTTAAGGTCCGTAAGGTGGTCTCCTTGCGATCGTAAGACTTGGTCAGAAGACAAAATTTTGAGAATTTTTAACATTTGACCATGCAACCTATCATACCCCGAATCTTTGGTTATTATTAGTAGCAAGGGCCCTCATGATCAGGTTTGAAACATTCAGAATGCATTCCATGCATTAGTGTTGCCTTGGAGTCTTGTGAAAAGGCCATTAAATGTAGATTTGTCACATTATATACATGTGATCCCATTTCTTTGAATGTTGATTTATTTATTACAAGATTAACCGGATACTCATGAAATCCATATCAGATTTTCATGAGAATGTAAAAATGTTAAAAGGTCACTCAGAGGTAGTAATTTAACATGTTGACGCTTTTAATCACTTCATGTATCTTTTTACTTGATCCGGGTTCATAACACGCTTTAAATTTCATGACACGTGTCTTTATTATAATGGGCATGATTTTATGAGGTGTTACATAACACTTTACAAGTCTCATGAAAGGTCCATGGGTACAAGCCCCGCGCACAATCCAGACCTATGTTCACACATGAGCTTTATACCATCTTTATTCCCTTTACCTAAACAAAGTAATTATACACATGCAAGACATTGTAATTCAAACATTCCTTATATTGGAAACAGTTACTTGCACACCATATGCATTAACAAAAATCTAAATGCACAGTAGTGCATCAAAAAGCTACTTGTGCAGAAAGCACAAGAACAAAAGTATACGAGCACAGCAGTACATCAAACAATATTTACAAAAACATACAAAACAAACTAGATATCCGGGAACATGGCCAACACCTCCAAAGGGGTATGCAGTGCTTCACCATACCACTCGAGAGGGTGAGGGTCAACAATCCATGGGTTCTCACCCTCCCCATCAATCATAGTAGAAGTCATCATCTGGGCACCAGCCGGAATTACAGAAGGTCGCCCACTTTGACCTTCACAATTGGTACGTGCTTCTGTTTCATTGTGGACTCAACCTCCCACGTGTATTCGGGACCTCTACGGGTATCCCATTTAACCTTCACAATTGGTACGTGCTTCTTTCGACGCTTCTTAACCTGTCGATCCTCAATCGACAAAGGTTTTTCAACAAACTTTAAGCTCTCATCTATATGCACGTCCTTATGTGACATGGATAGCGATTCATCGGATAGACATTTCTTCAGATTGCAGATGTGGAACACATTATGAATTCCACTGAGCTCTTCAGGCAGGTTTAACTTGTAAGCCACTGTTCCGACACATTCGATGATCTCGAATGGTCCTATGTATCTGGGGCTTAACTTGCCTTTATTTCCAAATCGCATTACCCCTTTCCAGGGTGATACCTTAAGTAACACTTTGTCACCTACCTCGAATTTCAGAGGTTTACGCCTTTTATTTGCGTAGCTTTTCTGCCTATCCCTGGCAGCTTTGAGACGATCACGTATCTGCACAATCTTATCTGTCATCTCTAGGACTATATTAGGTCCTGTTAGTTGGACGTCTCCAACTCTTGCCCAACAAACGGGCATCCTGCACTTTCTTCCATACAAAGCTTCCAAAGGTGCAGCTTGAATACTGGAGTGATAGCTATTATTATACGAGAATTCAATTAATGGAAGATGATCATCCCAACTTCCACCTAAATCAATGACATAAGCCCTTAGCATATCTTCCAGTGTTTGAATTGTACGCTCACTCTGACCATCCGTCTGAGGATGATATGCAGTGCTGAAATTTAATCGAGTGCCCAAGGATTGCTGAAAGCTTTTCCAAAAGTGAGACGTATATCTCGCATCCCTATCAGAGATAATAGACACTGGCACTCTGTGGAGAGATACAATCTCATCCACGCACAGCTGAGCTAACTTATCTGAGCTGTGTGTTTCCTTAATAGGTAAGAAGTGGGCTAACTTGGTCAATCTATCGACTATAACCCAGATAGTATCATTTCCTCGCTTTGTCTTCGGTAACTTTGTGATGAAATCCATAGTTACCATTTCCCACTTCCAGGTGGGAAGTTCAGGCTGTTGTAGCAAACCTGATGGCTTCTGGTGTTCTGCTTTAACTTGAGCACACGTCAGACATTTGGCCACATAGGTGGCTATAGATTTCTTCAAACCTATTCACCAGTAGTTTGCCTTTAGATCCTGGTACATCTTGTCACTTCCAGGATGAATAGAATATTTGGAGCTATGGGCATCTTGAAGAATAACATCCCTGAGTCATTCATAAATTGGAACCCATATTCGTCCGTTCAATCTCAGAATTCCATCCTTGCCATAAGATAACTGCTCGGCAGTTACTCCCAACTTTTCACTCTGATAGTTGGCTTCCAATACACCTTCCTTCTGAACGGCTAACAATCTTTCATTCAAACTGTTCTTCAATTCAATGCTTTTGGCATTGATTCTAATGGGCTTAACCCTTTCCTTTCTACTCAAAGCATCGGCGACCACATTCGCCTTACCTGGATGGTATCGGATTTCACAATCATAATCATTCAGTGTCTCCATACATTGACGCTGTCTCATGTTCAGATCCTTCTGGTTGAACAAGTGTTGAAGGATTTTATGATCAGAATAGATCACATACTTGGTACCATATAAATAATGCCTCCAAAGTTTTAGTGCAAACACAACTGCACCCAATTCCAAATCGTCGGTGGTGTAATTCTTTTCGTGCACTTTTAATTGTCGGGAAGCATAGGCAATAACTTTGCCCTTTTGCATGGGCACACACCCCATACCAGTGTGTGATTCGTCGCAGTAAACCACAAATTCTTCAATTCCTTCAGGCAATGTCAACACAGGAGCATTGCTCAACTTCTGCTTAAGAATCTCAAAGGATTCTTGTTGCTTAGGACCCCAATCAAACTTGATATTCTTCCTAGTCAACGAAGTTAGGGGTGCAGCAATCCTTGAGAAATTTTCAATAAAACGCCTGTAGTATCCTGCCAGACCCAAGAAGCTGCGAATCTCTGTGGGCATCTTCGGCTCTTGCCAATTCATGATAGCTTCAATCTTAGCGGGATCCACCTGGATACCACGCTCACTAACCACATGTCCAAGGAACTGGACTTCACGAAGCCAAAACTCGCATTTTGAAAACTTGGCGTAGAGCTTTTCCTGCTGAAGTAGTTTAAGAATACAACGAAGGTGTTTCTCATGATCAGCCTGGTTCTTCGAATAAATAAGAATGTCATCAATGAAGACGATGACAAACTTGTCCAAGTAGGGTTTACAAACGCGATTCATGAGATCCATGAATGCTGCTGGTGCATTAGTGAGCCCAAAAGGCATCACTAAGAATTCGTAGTGACCATAACGAGTCCTGAATGCAGTCTTATGCACATCTTCATCTCTTACCTTCAACTGATGATAACCTGACCTTAAATCAATCTTGGAGAAGTAACTTGCTCCTTGAAGTTGATCGAACAGATCGTCGATCCTGGGCAATTGATATCTGTTCTTGATTGTAACCTTGTTCAGCTCTCGATAATCAATGCATAAACGCATTGATCCATCCTTTTTCTTCACAAATAGAATCGGTGCTCCCCAGGGAGATGAACTAGGTTAGATAAAACCTTTTGCCAACAAATCATCCAACTGAGTTCTCAACTCTTTCATCTCAGTTGGGGCCAACCGGTAATGTGCTCTTGCAACAGGTGCTGCTCCGGGTATAATGTCGATTCTAAACTCTACTTGCCTATCTGGGGGTAAACCAGGTAGTTTTTCAGGGAATACGTCAGGGTATTCAGAAATGATAGGGATGTCTTCAATCTTGGGCTTTGGTCCATCAATTATCACTTGTGCCATATAGATGACACAACCTTTCTTCATGCACCTTGATGCCTTAAGCATAGACACTTGCTTAGGCAACCCATGCTGAGTGTCTCCTTGTATGGTAAGTGGCTCACCATACGGATTCTTGATAACCACTTGTTTTTTATCACAAACGATCTGAGCTTGGTTATGAGATAACCAATCCATGCCTATTACTATGTCGAATCCAGCTAATTTCAAAGGAAGCAAAGACAATGGAAAAGAGTGGTTCCTAATGGATATGAAACATCCATCTAACACGGTTGAAGCAGTTTCTATGGTGCCATCGGCCAATTCTACTTCATACTTTATGCTTAGGGTTTTAACGGGCATATTTAATAACTTACAAAACTTATTATCTACAAATGATTTATCTGCACCCGAATCAAACAATACCCTTGCATAAACATCATTGATAAGAAAGGTATCTGTTATCACGTTGTCATTTTGGATCGCTTCTTGGGCATTCATTTGGAAGACCCGGGCATTGGTCTTCTTGCCTTCTTCAGGTTTCTTCGCATACTTTGGGCAGTTGGACTTGATGTGCCCTTTCTCGTTACAATTGTAACAAGTTGCATCCTTAATCTTTGTATAATCCAACGTCTTGTGCTCAGAAGACTTACAGATCCCACAAGCTCTTGGCTGTGATTGGGACTTTGATTCATACCTGCACTTTCCCAAATGGTGCTTCTTGCAGGTCTTGCATCTGGGCTTCTCACCCGACTGTTGGTCCTCCTTCTTGAACCCTGAACTCTTCTTGTTATCAGAGTTCCCTTTGTGCTTCTTGTCTGAACGGTGTGGATTATCATCCTCACGTTTTCTCTTTCCAGCATCAGAATTCCTAAGCGATCTCTGCCTGACCGCATCAAGGGTAAGAGATAATGACAAATAAGCTACTGACCTAAACGTAGTAGGTGTTGATGCTTTCACACTCGCTTTGATCTCTGGGGCTAAACCCCTAATGAAACGGGCTATACGCTTTGGTTCCGGTGTCACCAAGTATGGAACCAATCGAGACATGGTATTAAAACTCGTGAGATATGCCTGGCAGTCTAAGTTCTTCATAACCAATGTCAGAAAGTCAGTCTCGATCTTCTCAACTTCATGCTGAGGACAGAAATTCTCCTTGATCAAAGCAACAAACTGAGCCCATGTTAAGTTGTATAAGGGAATCTTTCCAGTAGCTTGGATTAAGGACCTCCACCAAGCTAGGGATTCTCCCTTGAAGGACTGTGAAACATACTTCACAATATCTTTCTCGGCACATCCACTAATATCAACCACCGTATCCAACTCATCTAGCCACGTCATGCAATCAATGGCGCCTTTTTCCCCAGTAAAATCTCTGGGCTTACAAGAGACGAAATACTTATATGAACAGGTCTTTGCACGTGGCTCTTGATCAAATATAATATTCTTAGATGGGAAACTGTGCTGATTTGAGGAGTGTTGGGCATCATCCTTCTTCGACTCATGAGATTTAGAAGGTGGCTTACTGTGAGCTACAGAGTGAGTCTTTGAGCGTGTACCACTAGACTCTCTAAATTGCCTGTCCATGGCTTTAGAAACATCATTATCAATCAATGCTTGAAGTTCCGCACCAGTCACGTGGATTCTGGTAGTATCATGATTCTCTATAGGGTGACTGTTGATTTCTTCAGATTCTGCCATGTAGCTTGATTGCTACATAAAATAATCGTAATGATTCATTCAGAATTCTATAACAGGATTGTCATCTTGTTAATTTTATTAACCATGGTATTAATAAACCATATTGGTTAATTTATTAAGTATATTCATTCAGGATTTTTCATTATAATTATTCTCAGTCATAATTTATTAATATATTATGATGGCACAAAAGGCTAGGTCGCAGGGACAATTTAAACTACATGCCACGATCTTCTATGATCGAGGCATTGAATCATAGTTCATTACCTTTCTTGACAGGGAGTTATAGACTACAACTGTCTTTTGTCTTATATGACAATGATTATGGCCTGTAGGCATTACATCACTAATGGATGTTTAAAATAATAAGAAAGGAACTGGAAGGATCCATTATAAGGATGACTTATGTGATTTTATCGGATCACATTTTCCAGGAGTGTTAACATGTTTTCAGATGTTAACAGGATTTTGAATCTTACAAGGAACTACCATCATGGCCCCCTCTTAAAATGACACCTGGCTAGGTTTTGCCTTTAAGATTTTCTTTTATATATAATGGCAGAATTAATTTTTTAAAAGGAATGACATTTTAATTTATTTCATATTTTATATTTATGCATATAATGACAAAAATAAAATTTTTAATTAAATATTCCACTAAAATTAAAAGAGTACATATTTGCCCTAAACGGGACTTTAACAGAAATAACTTGCCCATGCAGGGGCTAAACTGAAAATACAAGTCCTCGCAGGGACTGAATACATAAATAGATGTCCACGCAGGGACTTGATTGAAATAAGGAAATTACAATACAAATAAATAAATAAGGAATCTTCCAAAATCCCTTTTCTTCTTTCCCTTGATTAGATTCGCCAGACCTTTGAGAAATCCTCGGTGGCTCCTACACTCTTCTTGGACCTCCCGCTCCACCTGGCTCAACCTCTGAAGAATCTCCTGTTGTTGAGGTGGCGGTATCAGTGGCGGTTGCGGCGGCTGCTGATGCTCCGGAGGTTGAGGAGGTGGCGGGTATTGGTACCCATAAGCCGGGTACCCAGTCTGATATGGGACTCCATAGGGCCCCTCGGGATGAAGAGCATTGTAGTTCGCTGCTACAAGGTATGGGTCAACTTCGGCGTAGTTGTAGTTAGTATGGGCTGGCTGCTCAAAAGGGTTATACACCGCTGCACCGGCGTATGAAGGAATTGGGTTATCATAACCCACTGGTGGCGATGCGACTGGCCCAGAGTCCACCTCGGAAACGGGGTTTGAAGGCCCACCCATCTATGGGCCTTCATATAGTGGCGGGTAATGACTACCACTTGAATGCTGAGGGGTGCTGAAATGGAATCCCCCTCGCATGGACATCCGTGCTCCTGATCTCCTACACCTCGGTGGCTCCAGAGGCGGTTGCTGCTTTGGCGGCGGTGGTGGCGGTGGAGTGACTGCTACAAAACGTGAATCCTCAGAGGGATCCTGCTGTTGCTGCTGCTGTGATGGGTTGTAAGAGGGAGTAAACACCCAGTCGTATTAGGCAAACCTTGCCTCATAGCTTTCTGGACCACGATAAGGTGATCCATGAAAAGACGACCCATCCAAAATCTCGATGGGGTGAGTCGGTGTCCCAGATGGTGGTTCGGCGGGATCCGGGTCATCATCCATCTCCATGTCCTGAGCTTCAGGGCCCAATGGGTTATGACCCATTGGTTCTTCAATCTGATTTGCCGGGTTAAACCTGTCACACCCCAACCGATGGCGGAAACATCGGGATGAGACGAAGTGTGTATAGATTGCTCGAGACTTCATAACACTATGTGACAATATTTAATTAAATTCAATTTTCATTGCAAGTGCTAAATTGTCATACAACATTTAAAATAAAAATAACAACATTGTTCAAATTTCAACATAACATCAAAAGATAAATAAATTAAAGGTGTGTATCTAGTCCATCCTAACTTGATTCCTTCATAATCTTGACTATCAACCTGCAACATGTATTAAAATAAAATCAAAAAAAAGTTGGTGAGTATACAAGTTTGATACATAGTATAACATAGAATAAAAGTACTCATATCCAATATAAACATTATAAAATAGTTTCAGCCATGCTAGTTCACACAGTCCAAGTGATAGCCCAAGTTTCCAATGCGTTAACGTGCTTATCCCAAAGTTTCACGGGAGGTTAAAAGATACATCCTAACAATACCCCTCGAATACAAATGGGGGAGGTGCATTACTCCTATAGCATATGCATAGTACTACTAATTGTTAGGGAGGAACTACACACATGGATTAAACGTTCACATAGCACAAAATAGTATCCCAAGTTCACAAGTTTCATGTTTCATGTTTAAATGGATAGAATATGTTTCAAATAAGTTTCAAGTGTCAAGTGCTTGATATAAAATACATGTTGCATCCCAAAAGTGTTTAAAACAAAAAGGGATTCGAGTATACTCACAATATTGCATATACTTTCCGATTATCCAATGTGAGGAAGTTGACGAGTTTAGAAGGTTGAATATGTAGAGGCTAAAGTCCAAGTATGTTTAGAGTCGAGATTCGGGCTTAGATTCAAAGAATGACAAAGTATGTATTAGGAAAATATTCACTATGGTATTAGCACTTGTCTTGACACTATGGTAATCCTTAAGGATTATATGTGATTTCATAGGTTCAAGACCTATTAGAATCGTGACAAGGAACTACACACATAGTGAGAAACTTATTAACTTGGTAGTAGATTTATATAATTACTATCAAGGGTTCGGTTTATAATATATACATAATGATAATATATACATAATTATAATATATCCATAATAATAATATACATATTAATAATATAGTTAGCCACGTAGGAGGCGGGAGGTTAAACCTTCCACTTGTTTACCTCTTGGTGCCATATGAGTTATGTAGGAGGCGGGAGGTTAAACCTTCCACTTGGTTACCTTGTTTGTTATGTTAATATATAGGTTATGTAAGAAGCGGGAGGTTGAACCTTCCACTTAGGAACCTCATAAGTATGTTTATGAATTAAAGGTACAATTATACTAAACAAAACATCAAGTGATGTGTGGACTTGTATGTAAGTTAGCCTAGGCTAACTAAGTAGTCACACCATCTTCAAGTTCAAGACTTGGCACCACTTGTGAGTCAACAACTCTATTAAAACAGAAAGTTTAGAATGTTTAGACACTCTTATTAAGTGTAAAACAACTTTGGTTTGGCTTTACTAATCATACAATAGACTAGAAGCATAAGAACACAAGTTTGTTTGAAGTATGCAAGAGTTTAAGAAAGTTTCATGCAAAACAGAAAGTTTATGGACATTTTCGGGGCAATTCCAGGTCTGATTTCTCCCAGGAGAAGTCAAGGAATCAAACCCCATGATTATACAAACAAGTAGGAAAAAGAATCAAGTAATTTGGTTGAGTTTTGAGCAAGTTATGCTCACTTTTGCATGCAAGGGTGAATCTGCCCGAATTTCAACTTTGCAAGAGATTTGAGAGTGATTTAGGAGAGATTTGAGAGTTGTGCAAGAGTCTAATGCCTTAGGGAAGGTGTATTTATAGATGGAAGGGGGTAGGTGGTGATCTAAATTGGTCAAATGGCTGCAAAATTAGGCAGGAAATGAGAAAAATGCTCATATTTTCGTTCAAATATAGTTGCTGATGTGAATAGTACCCTGCAGGGTACTATTCACGCTAACAGTTTTTTTTTTTAATACTATGGATCAAAACAAGCACTTTTTATAAAAGGGACCTATACTAAAACCATTTCTAAAAATTATTAAAAATTCTTTTGTATAAAATTTATTAGAAAAATAATTTTTTTTTATAATTTTTTTCTTTGTATAGTTTTTCGGTTTCTTATAAAAAAATCTTGTGTTTACCCTTTAACAATGTGATAAAAAAATGTATTACCATTATGATTAACGCCTCGAAAAGTTAAAATACAAATATGAAAATACGAGGCGTTACAAAACCGGCTCTGGAAATATGGGGTCGGGTCTTGAAACGCGTGGTGTGATCCCCAATCGCTGTAGTGGTAGGTGGGAATGGCGTGAATGGTCGGACTCGTTGCCTTGATGGAGTCCGAATGAATCATGGTAGGAAGGTGAGGAGCTAAGCGAGACAGAACGCCTCGCAAACTCTAAGTAGGTCCTCCAGTCTTCTTGAGGACCGGTGCTCATTGTAACAGACGGAGTTCGCCGGTGGGAAGGTCCAGCCTCGTGATCATTGGGGGCGTTGAATGGCCCCTTTCCTCGTCCTCCTCTTCGGAACCTTGGTGGCATTTTGTTGAACCTGTCAAAACAAACAAAAGAAATAGCAACGGAAAACAATAAAGGGCAAAATAAAATGAATTAGGATTAGTCCTAAGTTCTTTGCCTAGACTTGGAAGTCGAGGAATGTGCAAACTGTGTCATTGAGATTAAACACAAAAGGCTAGTGTTTAATTCACTCAATGTTGCCACTGATACCAACCTGTCAGACCCCGATATTTCCAAATATTACCGGTGGGTTCGGTGGGGAGCATCGTGACGTAGTTGATATCATCATAAACAATTTATCACAATTTAATACACAGCGGAAGTCGAAAGATAAAAACATTACAAACCGAATGAAAGTAATATCAATTATTACAAAAACGGTTGTAGGGGGGATCCACAGGCGGATCAAAGTTAAAAGAAACATTGTTTAACAGATTTATAAACATCTAAGCTTGCAAGACTCTTTATTGATGCTAGGAGTAGCCAGCCTATTCCGTCTAGTACCTGCACTTAACCTTTTGGAAAATACATCAGTTTACACTGGTAAATACAATTAACCGACTCATTTTGAAAATGTTTAAGAAAATTTATTTGAATGCACAAGGCACAAAATATATTTTATAACTTGGGATAATTATTTAAAAATAAACTTGTTAAAGAATTACATGTTTATTATACGTTTAGTAGCCCGGGCTGATTACCGGGTTAAAGATTAATAGACACACCACATAATATATCCCACGGCGAATTATTCTCGAACAGGTGGGTACATTATTTTACATACACACCGGCAGGTGTATGCTTACACCCCGTGCTTAAGTCGTGGCCATTTCAATGAATGAGCCAAGGATATCCAGGACATGGTCATTAACCCCCAAATGCTTAGAATAAACGAAACATATTAAATGGGTTATCTCAATAATTTAACCTTCATACGATTAAAAATTCAATACCCGACCAAGCGGTATTTTATATACCGTACCCCAAGCCCGTATAAGGGAAAATAAGTTAAAATTATTTCCCTGAGCAAATTATACAAATTTATCCCAGCCGTACAAATCAGCAAGTGCAAATATCTTTTACTGCTCTCCTAAATCTGGAACGAAGGTTTTAATTAACCTATTAGATTCCTAACGGGTCTTACTTAAATTTAAACTTAGACCGGTTAGTTTTAAAGAAAGGTATACGGTTCAAAACGCATGATTAAGCGAAGGCCGGATTAGAATGTGGTTTAGACCCGACAAGTATGGATACTTGTATAATATGGGTAAACTAAACACATTCTGGATTTTGAAGCGAAAATCATAAGGTTTGACCCGTTTCGGTTAATTTATGCAAACTAGTTATTTAAACCGTACCGAACGCGATAAATGCATAACGGGTAACCAAAAGAGTCACGAAGGGTTTCCTAAGTTAATATGCCTTAAATATGTTGTGATATCAGTAGGATATCTTCCATTATGCCCAAAACGGATTTAAAATCAATTTAAGCCCAGTAGGGGTATTTTGGTCATTTTAAGGATTATAACAGAGGTTAAATATTAATCTGAGGTTCTGGTCTAAAAGATCAGTAAAATATTTAATTTAATAAGTTATATCAGTAGGGTATTGCGTATATGTGAAATCTATCATTTATAACCAAATTATGCACCGTAGGGGCATTTTGGTAATTTCTCATAAGCTTTAAAGGTCAAATTTAGAAATTTGAGTTCAAAACTTTATCTTACTATTAAAATATAAAAATTTACTTAAAACATCAGTAGGTATTAAGTTTTATGTGCCAAAAATAGTTTTAACCCATACTATGCGTTTAAAACGCGTAAAAGTTGGTTTTAAGCGATTTTCAGGTTATAATAGGAAATATGAGTTTTTGATCAGTTTATAAGGTTCAAAATATTTTATTTATCATATTAAATCAGTAGCAAAAAGTTTGGTATCAAAATGTTATGTAAAACTCATTTTATTAGCAAAAAGGGTATTACCGACAATTAACGAATCAAAGCAAGAACCCTATGCCATGATCAGTTTAAAAATACATAAAAATCTTCAAAAATCCCAAAATATTATATTACATCAGTGGGTATAAGGTTTGGTGTCAAAATTTGGGGTTAGATAGGCTTTATGCTAATAATGCCGTTTAATTAATAAAAAGCTTTCAAATTACGATATTGAGCATAACTCCTAATTTAGACCTCAAGCTGATGTCAAATTTTTAGGACATGTTTATAAATCAATAACAAAGGTTTTTGTCCTCTCACATTTTCAAAAATCTCATTTTATGGTCAAAAGGGCATAATGGTCAATATTTAAGCAATTAACGAAAACATGCAAATGAATCGGATTAATTAGGAACCAAGTTGTATAACCTCATAGGGTTATACTAACCTATAACCTGGTCCTAATGGAACTCTAATACATATCTAAACTAAGCTAAATCGGGTCAGAACTGAAAGTCAAAGCAAAAGTCTACTTTTGCGACTTTCGGTTCCGAACCGAGCCTATGCTCAAAATTGTCGGGTTGAACATGCTTAGACATGTTCTTACATTAATTACCAAGTTATATAAGTGTTAAAACAAGTTTCATGGCTTCTACATTGTTAATTATGAGTTTATTTGCCAAATAGCTTTCTGTTGACTTTTTAATATTAAGTTTGACCCGACAATTGACCTAGTTAGAGTGGGAATCAGAGGGTGCCCTTTTAAGGGTTTATTACCCACATAATTACCAACTTATAGCCACTTTCAATTCGAGAAATGACTGGACCATTAGTGATTAATCACTAAGTCAAAGCTTAATTACGATGGCTTTGACTTTGACTTTTGGTCATTAGACTAATAAAACATGAATTAGAGAAGCTAAGAATGCTTACAAAGGCTCTTAGCACGAATTAGAAGCTTAAGAAATCTTGCTTGAAGTCTAGAGAGCTCCAGAGAATAGGTATAGAATGATTTTGTGAATGAGCAAGTTCATGGTTGCAACATAAGGTCCTTATATAGTGATTTAGATGCAACAAGATCAATCCAACAAGGTCTACACATGTTTCCTGATCATCCCAGGTGTCCCCTATGCATGAAATACCACTGGTGCAGCCGCTGAATTCGAAAACCATGCATCTAAGGCGGTGGAACAGGCTGAACAGGCAGCTGTCCATTTTTTTCTGCCCAGTTACATGTCTTACGGACCATAAGCTAAGGGCCTTACGGTCCGTATCCGCTTTTTAATCTTTATCGCCCAGATCAGCCACCTTAAGGTCCGTAAGGTGGTCTCCTTGCGATCGTAAGACTTGGTCAGAAGACAAAATTTTGAGAATTTTTAACATTTGACCATGCAACCTATCATACCTCGAATCATTGGTTATTATTAGTAGCAAGGGCACTCATGATCAGGTCTGAAACATTCAGAATGCATTCCATGCATTAGTGTTGCCTTGGAGTCTTGTGAAAAGGCCATTAAATGTAGATTTGTCACATTATATACATGTGATCCCATTTCTTTGAATGTTGATTTATTTATTACAAGATTAACCGGATACTCATGAAATCCTTATCAGATTTTCATGAGAATGTAAAAATGTTAAAAGGTCACTCAGAGGTAGTAATTTAACATGTTGACGCTTTTAATCACTTCATGTATCTTTTTACTTGATCCGGGTTCATAACACGCTTTAAATTTCATGACACGTGTCTTTATTATATTGGGCATGATTTTATGAGGTGTTACATAACACTTTACAAGTCTCATGAACGGTCCACGGGTACAAGCCCCACGCACAATCCAGACCTATGTTCACACATGAGTTTTATACCATCTTTATTCGCTTTACCTAAACAAAGTAATTATACACATGCAAGACATTGTAATTCAAATATTCCTTATTTTGGAAACAGTTACTTGCACACCATATGCATTAACAAAAATCTAAATGCACACTAGTGCATCAAAAAGCTACTTGTGCAGAAAGCACAAGAACAAAAGTATACGAGCACAGCAGTACATCAAACAATATTTACAAAAACATACAAAACAAACTAGATATCCGGGAACATGGCCAACACCTCCAAAGGGGTATGCAGTGCTTCACCATACCACTCGAGAGGGTGAGGGTCAACAATCCATGGGTTCTCACCCTCCCCATCAATCATAGCAGAAGTCATCATCTGGGCACCAGCCGGAATTACAGAAGGTCGCCCACTTTGACGTCGTTTGTACACTATCGAGCATCGACCCCTCCAATCAGACGGAAAAGACTGCATTAAGACATTTGCTGACAATCGTGTAACACCTGCATCATCATCAACCCCAGTAGGAAATGGGAGATCATCTTTCCCCTTACAGGGGCGAAACACGGTGCAGGAAAAACCTGCATTTCCGACAACTTTTTCCGGTGACGGACTCCCAAGACGAAGCATAGCTTCAGCAGCATCAAGAGTCTTCAAAATCTCGGTAACCCTCCGTAAACGGTATTTTCGACTAGTTTTCATATTTACCAAATCTGATAAAGAGAAAGGAATAGAATACATTTATATAAAGATAAAACGAGTTGACGTCAGCACAATTAAGAAGTGTAAGAAGTCGAAATGATTAACGTCAAATCGCCACTTTCTGAAACGGCGGCACCACAGTAATCATCGATTTTATTAAATAACTCCTGATAGCGTTACACGTCTGCACACGTTCCCATACGCTACAGTTCCAATAAGAAGGTGATCGGTCAAAACACCTATTCGTCTTTAGCCCTATGGCACACAAGGGTCACATCACATCAACCAGCTCTTGCTAAAAAACGTTCATTCTAGTATAATGAACAGTTCAACTTGAAAAATATCCTCTTCAAGAAGATTTCCAAACATTTCGCGCCAAAACTCCACATAGCAAAAACCACCCATCACTTATAAGTCCAATACTCCACTTATTTGCATAAGAGCAACACTGGACTGGGGGGACTTGAAGGGGTATGGTTCCAAAAACCTCGCGCAGGCACGTTGGACCATACCACAACTCCACCATAATAAACTCTCTTTGAGAAACCCTGCGCGGCTGCACACCGGTTCTAAAGGAGAACTTAGAAGAAAACAGTGTTCAACATCCGTGCGCCAAGATGGAACTAACACATCCTCGCGCAAGTCCATATGTCTGGATAGTTAAATAACATCTCCGCGCGGATATTACCTAGACTTGAACAGAAAAGTAACCTTTCTGTTACAACAGAATTTGCATGAAGCAGAGCCACATAGGATTACAACTGTAAACCTTCTAGAAGGCTTCATCATACACCACCATTCGGTTATAACCGAATGGCCACGTGGCATCATCCTGATCACCCCTCAAAGTCACAATGATGGCTCTAAATTGAATGAAGATCCACACTTGCCCACTTTTCACGTGGCATCTCCCCAGCCGTTGATTATGACCACGATCCGTGTGCACATACATCACGTTAGTGATTAACGGTGGAGAAAATAACCGCTCACGGAAATTACTTTCCGTTACTTCCTCCGTCAACAAACTTTCCCGCCCAAAATTCGTTTATAAATAAGGACAATTCAGGTACAATTTCTCAAGTTACACTGACTTCACTTTCACTATTACTTATTCTTCTTCATTGAAACCTGTACCTATTCTCACGTAGGAGGGTGGTCACGAAGAAAACCTCCATTCTCCCCGTGGCGAGTCTAATGGCGGTTTGTTTTGCAGTTATCATTATAAGAAGGAGACCATCCAACCCCGAATCAAATGAGAGGACTCACCCTTTTATGCAAATCCAAACCCCTTGGTTCAATTGATTCAGATCTGTTGAACCAGTGTTTCTTCGTTGGCGCCCACCGATTTCCTCAATTTCCATTCTCATCTTCTCGTTGTGATTCATTTCTCTTCAATCTCTGTTTTCAGTGGCAGAGATTTCGTCAAACTGTCCATCAAGTCCTCGATCTGAAAACAGGGGTAGTTCAGCTCAGGTTATTCAGATCGACGGAATCATGGACAAAACAACTCACATCAGCAGCAATCGCCACTGGGGAAAAACTCTGTTACCCCAAAAATACAATCCGAAACTCGAATTCATCCAGATCAATCTTCAGAAGAAGTTCCAGAATATTGGTTTAACAAATTTCAGAACACCATAAACGAAATTTTTATACCAAATTCCAGATCTGAGCCTTTCCATAACAGATCTAATGGTCAGGAGTCGCAAGAAGAGTACATGCTTAAGAAGAAATTTAGTGTTCTAGAGTTGGACCCACAATTAACAAATCAGTGGGATATCCAACTTAGTAACAATGGGTATCTGGGACCATTCTAAAAAATTAAAAAAAAAATTCTAAAAAATAAAAAGAATCATAAAAATAAAAGAAATTCTAAAAAACAAAAAAATTTTCTAAAAAATCAAAAAAACTCTAAGAAATCAAAAAAATCAAAAAAATTCTAAAAAATAAAAAAAATTCTAAAAAATAAAAAAATCTAAAAAATCAAACAAACATGGATAAATGGATTTCTGCCGCTTTTTTATAGTTTTTATTTTTTTACCATGTTAGATTCTCTGTTTTTTTAAATAGATAAATGGATTTTTGTCGTTAATCTGCTTAGGGACAGAACCAAAAGAGGTAAGGAGTCCATAACCCCTCTGTTGAACCCTTTGATTATAAAAGAATAAAACTTTATAATCAATTTTTTAACAGTAAAACTAACTTCCATTAAAACCAAAGACAATACAAATCAAAGTCCAGCAAGATGCAGAATGAAAATAAAACTTTATAACTACCATGTTTCACCATCTTACCACTTTTCCAAAGTGAGTGAGTTTAATAATTACATTATGTTACATGTTTCACCATCTTACCACTTCTCCAAACTTTATAACTACCATGTTTCACCATCTTACCACTTCACCATTTTAGAATTTTTCTGATTTTTTAGAATTTTTTTGATTTTTTAGAAATTTTTTGATTCTTTGATTCTTTGATTTTTTGATTTTTTTTTATTTTTATGATTTTTTTAGAATTTTTTTGATTTTTTAGAATTTTTTGGATATTTTTAGAATTTTTTGGATTTTTTAGAATTTTTTATTTTTAGAATTTTTTATTTTTAGAATTTTTTTATTTTTATGATTTTTTTTGTATTTTTTAGAATTTTTTGGATTTTTTGGATTTTTTAGAATTTTTTTGATTTTTTTATAATTGGATTAAAAATGGCAATTGAAAAGATTTAAAATGAAAATCTCCAAAATACCGCTGGTTAAAAATGAGGTTTTTGGATAAAGTGAAAATCCCCATTACCCAGTTCTGTCACATCCCTTCCTAGCCGAGCTATAAGCTCTCATAAGAAAAACATAACTTGGTTAATATTTGCTTCAATAATTTTTACCTCTTCGGTCCGCATTTACTTACGAATTCGGGCTCTTTCATTCCATCTTCCATTCCTTTCCATGTTTTGAATCCATCTCGTGGATTCAAACATATCATTCATACTTTCTCATTCCTTCTATGCTTCGAATCCGTCTCGCGGATTCAAACATATCATTCGTACGTACCATTACTTCTTATGTTTGAATCCGTTTCACGTGTTCAAACATATCATTCGTACATACCATTACTTCTATGTTTAAATCTGTCTCGCGGGTTCAAACATATCATTTACATCTTCCATTCACATCTTTCATTCATTACATGTGTTGAATCCATCTCACAGATTCAAACATATCATTCTCTGCATTTCATTCCTTGAATCCGTCTTACGGATTCAAACATTCCATTCATGCCTTTCATGCTTCGAATCCGCTTCGCGGATTCTAACATATCATTTATACTTTAATTCCTGAAAGTCTTACATTTCTCTTTACCCTCACGTCCACCTACTACCTAATTCTAACGGACATACCTGTAACAATTATCACGGTCTCACGAACGTCATACGTTTCTTGTGTACTGGCCAGGTACGCAATCCACATACTAGTTTCGTGTCTTCGTGTAATCGCCACCTTATGTCCGAAGAATTAAGTTTCGGCACGTGTAACATTTTCAATATTTCATTGGCACGTCATTATTATATTTCATTTAAAATTTTCCATCACTTGCTTAATTATACCACTTCATATGCCCATTCGTTAAATTTACGTACCTGGGGTCAATTTGTCTTATCACTTGCCTTAATGTCGGTTCTAGACCGCATTCACGGATCGTCCTCTCCAAGCAGTCATGCTTACCTTACATATAATATAACCGTTAGTTTCTTCATATGAATGCATACATACACGTTTTCATTCCATTTCTACCTTCAGATCTTGTCCGAGTCGTGGATTGCACGGGTTCCTTATCACGAGAGCACACAGGTTTGAGTTCAAGCACCTATAATCTCGTACTTAATTCTCTCAAACCAGGGCTCTAATACCAACTTGTAAGACCCTAATACATATTTGACAAAAGTCGCTGCGGAAATTCGTGCCGTAAAATTTCTTTCATTACACACGTCTTGACTTACTTGAAAATTCATTTTAAAAATACCTGTTTTACAAAACAAAAGCATTACATCCGTTTGCTAATGTACAAACTCAATTAATTCCGTACAATCTCTCTCGTGACTCGGTCTTCGATCTCTATTCCTCATGATAATAGCCCGCGATTTGCATAGCCTGCACTCACCACATACAATCATAGCATTAGCATACCATACATAACAAAATTTATGCCTGTACACTCCCCATTTCGTTATCTTTCTAACTTTAAGCATTTCATCTGCGTATTCGTATCCTGGTGAGGCTTCAATAATGTACCTGCATTACTTTTCATCCTCAAGACACACCATTAATAACGTATTACTCAACGTATCTAAATTATACACACTTACATTCTCATCAACATACATCCACATCTACATACGTACATACCTTCCTATACTCCTACATATTTGCATACCCTCATACGCACCTTCATGCATACATTCATACATACACATTTACATACGTGCCTACATTTCTACATCTCTACAATACATGCATATACTCCTACGTATCTTCATATATACATAAATACTCACCTACATACGTATATACACTCCTACGTACACCTTCCATGTCTTGCATACTCATACATTAATCACATGGGACTTGGATTTAGATTTATAATCCATATACATCAAAGGAACGTTAAAAATCATGTTTGGGAGACCCACTGTAGTCCACGGATAATATACCGAAGCCTACGATGCATAAATTACATAAATAACGAAATTTCAGCTTTTAGGACATGGGGAGGGCGTCGGCGACGGCCCTTGCATTTACACGTAGCCAAAAACCTCCATAGGCAGCAAAATAACCCGTCAGCAAAAACTGACTTTCCAGGGGGCGTAGGCGACGGCCCATTAGGGCGTAGGCTACGGCCTCTCGAAAATCAGTTTTCCTGCTGTGTTGTTTTCGTCGTTCGAACGCACTAAAACTCGCATAACTTTTAAACCGTTTACCCGTTTAACCTCCCGTTTCTTCCTACATGATTGTAAATTAACATTCTATCATGTGAACTTAAAATCCAACATCCGGGTTAAGGAAATTCTTGACTTATACGTTTTCGGCTTATTATTCATTTACGAATTATTTGACCCGTTCATGTACTTAGCAACATAACTTGTTGGTTTGACCTTAACTTCATATGAACTTAATAATTTCAAGGTCATCTATCATAAAAGATTTATTCCCAGATACCTTACACCTTTTTCCACCCATTTTCGCTCCAAAAGCTTATTTTGACCCGTTAAGGTGTTTGCGCATTAAATGGTCTATGACTTACAAAACCATACTCCCCACTTTCATACTTGACCAAAACATTACACTAATCGAATAGCTTGTTTCTAAACTACCTTTAAGATCGTTTGCCCAATATACCCATCAAGGGCGTCTTAGTCAACTTTAATCCCATCATTTACGACGAAGGACTTCATCACATATTTACTCTCAAACATTATGTTTAATTAATTAAAACATTATATTACTTAAACAAACTAAGAAGTGATTACGGAAATCACTTACCTTATGCGTTCGTGCTCGTATCCGATCCTTGCTTCCTCTTGGCCCGTTAACACCTCGTGCTTGAGCCCGTCCCGACGTGATTCCTATACTTCCTTTTCATCGAAATCACGCTCTTATTAGCATACTCATTTGTACATGTTAACGATCATATCAATTACATATTTCACACTTAACTTTCATTAGTCATTCCTAACAAATGTAACTCATAATATCATATCCATATCCATTTATACTCATGTAATTCATCACGTCATTACATTTAACACGTATTGCTATAACATGTACCATATGACTTCCTATAATCCTACCTTTACGACAACGAGTCAAATCATGTTTCTTATACTTAGTTGACTTTCAAGAGTCAACGGTTTATCATATGAACTTCCGACTTGTCCACATATATCCGTAACATCATTTATGTTATATCAATGCCACTCTATACATCTCTTACTCGCGATGCAACTGTGCTTACAATCACATAATCACCTAGTGATATTAAACACAACGTACAAGTCCCTAATGCATAGTCTTGACCAAGACATACATTCAACCCGAATTCTTGTATGAGTTCTATCTAAAGCACATTCTCCAAGTTAGTATACTACTAATTTCATCATTTCCTTATCTCATTCATATATATAACAAGCCATTTCATACAATCTCACATCTTAACTTCACTTAGACATTTCATCATACACTTGGTGTGCGTACACCATTTAGTGCACATTGTACAACTAATTAAAGCACATTCTTCCTTGTTCATCCATAGATTAACATAATCTTTCACAAATCATTATCATAACCAAGCATCATATGTTTTATATGAAATTATATATCTAACTACTTTCTATAACACAATTCTAATATCAACATTACACATTTCATCATAAATCTTCACTAAACTTCATCTTCCTACGAATTCTAAGTGGGTTTTATCCCAACTCATCAAATTAACACAAACCATACATAACCTATGTTCTATATGATGATTCTAACCCTTATACATAATCAATTTCATATTAACTCATGGATTAGAACATAACCCACTTCACACATGATCACCAATCTTAGATTTAAGACATACCTTACGATCCCCTTGTGAAGGTGATCACACTTTCATGTTCGGTTGTGAATTTGGGACTCGATTCACCCTTCAATTTGGTGATTTAATTGAGTTAGGGTTTTGAGCTCTCAAGGAGCTCCTGGCTCCTTCTCGAACACGCACCAGATGTGTGTGTTGTGTGTGTGTTTGGTTTGTTAATTAAAACATAACTTTCTCATTGTTCATCTTTGGTCCCTCTAGTTTGTTCCCTTGTGTGTTTTGCTAAACATTTGACTAGGTATAATAACCTAGTTATTACACTCCATTTTATTAAACATGGGGTCACACTAGTAAATTTAGTAATTCGAGTTTTGGGTCGTTACAAAATTTGTACAAACCTTAGGGACTAAAATGACAATTAACTCTTTAAACTTACAAAAAGGTTTGAGGATCTTAGACAGAGCGTAGTCGTTAGATTATGGGGTGTTTTTAAGCCCGAAAACTCCAAAACACCCCCGGCCATGGCCCCCCGGGGCGGTTTTTTTGAATTTTGGCGTTGTATTTTCCACGCCCAAGATGAAAACCATTGACCAATCAGTGTTTTAGTTGAATGTTATTTGTTTTAATTATTAAAAAAAATAAACAATTGGGTAATTATGGGAGTGCCACGTGTCAAACAACGCCCAAGGGTGGGGCATTGTTCACCATAATCACTACGCATGGTGTTAGGGACAAGCAAAACGTACTCTTAACCATAACCCACAAAACAGGAAAATAAAACTAAACCGGCCAAGAAATGGTTGGCTTTGGAATTTAGATGAGGCACGATGGTGACCTTGGCATGGGTGGCTGCCACTTATCAAGATAATATTGGTTTCCTTAAAGTAGAAAAAAAAGAACTAAGAACGACTTGGTCGTTGAAACAAACCTAGGTCATGACTAAAACAATCTCAATTTTGCTCAACTCCTATGTCAGTTATCCAAATTTGATTGGTGCACTCTTTTTTTTTATATATATTATTCTGTAACCACTAATTCCCCGATAATTTAGTTACTAACTTGTAATAATTTTTTTAAACGGCCAACGATTTCTTCAAATGAGCTACTAGCGAAATTAACCACATCGGAATACGCTCGCCTCCGAACCGGGGAAACCCACACCTAGGGCCGAAGCCCGTGAACACTTTCCCGAAAGCACGACAGTGCGGTGAGGTAAAACCCGTTTAGTTCAAGGATCGATCTAGCAATCTCCGCCTACTCGCCTAGTCTCCCATCATCACTAGGTGCCGCAGAAAATAATGGGGAGAGCAGGAATTGAACCTAGGTACCTTAGAACGACAAGTCTTTCCCATACCACTCCACATAATTAAACTAAAAAAAAAAAAAAAAAAAACTAACCACGATATTTCTTAGTTTTTTTGAGTGAATATCTCGATATAAATCTTATTAAAAATAGAGTTCATGCATATATATATATATATATATATATATAGTTTGAGGTTCATTGGGGAACACTAAAAAAGTGGGGAACAGTGGGGAACCTGCTCAAACGAACTCCGATTGGACTCATTCCAGCGGCGTTAGAACCGGCTCGTCGAACCCTAACTAGGATCTCTTAACCCTAAACCCTAAATCATAACCCCTAATCCCTAAATATATCATAGTTTGGCTCTTAGGGTTTAGCTTTAGGGTTTAGCCTTAGGGTTTAGCCTTGGGGTTTAGCTTTGGGGTTTAGGGTTTAGCTTTAGGGTTTAGGGTTTAGATTTAGGGTTTAGCTTTAGGTTTAGCCTTTAGGGTTTAGCTTTTAGGGTTTATAGTTTAGATTTTATGGTTTAGCTTAGGTTTTAGCCTTATTTTTTAGCTTTAGGGTTTAGAGTTTAGGAGTTAGGATTTAGGGTTTAGGGTTAAGAGATCTTAGTTAGGGTTCGACAAGCCGGTTCCAACGCCGCTGTAATGAGTCCAATCGGAGTTCGTTTGAGTCGGTTCCCCGCTGTTCCCCACTTTTTTAGTGTTCCCCAATGAACATTCCCCTATATATATATATATATATATATATATATATATGGTAAGGTTCATTTGAGAACCACCCTTATTGCGAGAACCAATGTGAACACAAAAAAATACCCCTAAAAAATCCAAAAAACCCACAAATTTTTTTTTTATTTTTTTAATATTTTTCTAATAAAAATCGCTATATTTTGTTATAAAAAAACGTTTTTTTAGTAACAGTTATGGATGCACATGTGCATATATATCATTTATTGGACAAATTTCATAATATATTACTAGTAGTAGAAAAATGCATTTTCATTTACACTACCATATGTAATAGACTACTTTTTACATTACCAATATTAGAAATGCACATGTGCATCTATATGTATCAACATGAAATAAGGTGTTTTGGTACAAAAAGTTTGTGATTTTAAATGATGAAGTAGGCCCATATACATGTGTTTTGGTTAGTTATATCTAGTGGTTGATGGTTTGATTATATTTGTCACTTTATGATGTAATATGTTGTTTGGATGGTATAAAGGGTATTGATGTACATATAATAAAGTGAAATATTGGTATTAATATTGTATTATGGATGGTAAAAAGCAATGATATTGTATTACGGATGGTAGGAGGTAATGGTAGTATAGTATGGATGAGGTATGATAGATGAAAGGGAATGTGTATTCAAAGTGGTGTACTAAAACACGTTATAACATGTTCATGTATATAGATGCACCTGTGCATTTCTAGTATTGTTAATGTTATAACAAGTTCATACATATAGATGCACATGTACATTTCTATCTATTATTGTTAATGTAAAAAGTAGTGTATTATGAATGGTAGTGTAAATGAAAGTGCAATTGTCTGATATTTGTAATGAATTACGGAATTTGTCAAAGAAATGATACAAATGCACATGTGCAGTGATAACTGTTACTCAAATTTTTTTTTTGATTTTTTTTTTATTGATGAAATATAGCGATTTTTCCAAAAAAAAAAATAGTAAGAAAATAAAAAAACTTTTTTGGGTGTTTTTTAGATTTTTTTTAGGTATTTTTTGGTTGTGTTCACATTGGTTCTCGCGGTTCTCGCAATAAAGGGTGGTTCCTAACGGATCCTTCTCCTATATATAGGATTAGGATCAAGAGAAAACTGCTACGCGTTGTGAGAAGTTAGAGAACTCCGCCTTCTTGTGCTAGTTTTGCCCCTATCTTTTTCACACACCTAGATTAAAATGTTACAAACATAGCTATAAATTTTGTTGTAAAGTGGCGTTTTCAGATTGTTACAGCTGCTGACATCAGCATATATCATCATTTACAGCTGCGGTAAACGTTTTTAACAGGTGGTGTAAATCAACAAAAACTATTATTTTCTTTTTTGGAAAAGTTGATTTTTAGGATCCTTTGGTAAAAGAATGTTTTGAAAAAAACTTTCGTAAGGCCGAGTTCCCAAGTTATCACAACTCGTAGAAGTTTTTATTTTACCCTAACCATAATTTAGGACCACCATTTATAACGAGAACTGCGAGAATTAGTGTAAACACAACCAAAACTACTTAAAAAGGCTTAAAAACACATTTTTTTTATTTTCCACTAAAATCGCAACTTTTTGTTAATAGTTTTTTTAATCCGAATAACAATTACTAATGAACATGTGCATATGCCATATTTCTTGACAACGCCTATACGATTTCCCTTCCATCTACACTACCATTTGTAATACATTACCAATATTATACAATATCCTTTCCGTCTACACTATCATCCATAATACATTACCAATATGTATAATATTTCAGACTATGCACATGTGCATCACCAACCTTGATACCATACCAAACAATATGTGACATCATAAACATACAAATATAACCAAACCATCAAGCGCCGGATAAAATTAACCAAAATATGCATTTGTGCATACAAATGACAACATCATTTAACAAGAAAATTATAAAGTGATGCACATGTGCATCTCTTCCCAACTGCATCATTAAATAATAAACAACTTTTTTAACTCTTTGATTAACCATTATGCCATCATCCTCCATAACATCTGACATTTTGTTTACCCTTTATTCATCGATTTCAGAACAAAAGTTACCTTCTTTACTTTTTTTCCATTTATTGATCTACAATAATAAATAACCCATAAGATAACTAAACATACAAATTGCATATGTGCATTAACATTAATTCTCTCGTTACCGTATAAACTGTCAAATAAACAGGTATTACGCTTGAATACACCCAAACCAAAGTTTTATTACCCTAGAAAAAACAAACGAACAGGATAAACAAGAGTTGTACAACAATCTCTCAAAGTTCCACTTGCCCACAGATTATTAACACAATAATCTGCACACATAAACTACCTAAAAACACTCAGCAAATCAAAGAGATTCACTACTTGAATGAAAACCCTAAATCGCCTAAAAGAGGAATACAACTACCAGAGAGAACAAATGATACAGTTCACCAATTCTCATGATTCTAAGGTGCCTTTTTATATGAGATCCAGAAGTTAAACGAACTCCGATAACCCGGAGTAAAAAATGACCGCACGCGAAAGTCTTTAGCCTCTTAAGCCCAGCCTTCAATCTTCAGTCTCTAAACCCAATCTTCTAAGCTGCCCAGTGACCTCTTTATAAGCCCATGTAATAGTAGCCCATTATCATATGAATGCAGCCCACGATCAGTTACAACTGCTACAAGCCCAAGCTTTTATTCAGCTTCTGATTCAGCCCACAACTCGTTCGTTATTAGACCAGACCTCGAAATATAACAAACAAAAATCTTAATAACAGTTGTAAAACAATACTAGAGATATTAAAACTGAAGTATAAAAGTATCACTTTTAACATCCCCCCTCGGTTTTAATATCAAGCAGATTAGTTATCTAAACACTTCCGCATGTATGAATGATCTTTAAGCAAATGGTTTTACAAAGTTAAACCAAGCCCACTTGACGGATGCATCGAGACGTGTCCTGGCCCAGGCGTGAACTAGGGATGAGCAAATGGTACCAGGTGCCGGTATCGAATTTACCGAACCGGGTACATTATCGGTACCGACTTTTGACATTTTCGGTACCGGTTTGGTACCGGTTCGGTACCGGTATTTACACTAAAATACCGGTACTGAACTGAACCGTACCGTAACGGGTATATTCGGTACCGGTACCCACTTTTAGGGATTTTCGGTACCGGTACCCACTTTTAAGGATTTTCGGTACAGGTACTTTCGGTACCGGTTCGGTACCGAACGGGTACCATGCTCATCCCTAACGTGAACCCAGTATCTGCACCTCAGTCCAGCAGCACCAAGCATTTAGCCCATCTCTGAGAAAGTGTATTATGCAAAAGATAACAAATAAAAGAAAGCACAAGTATTAACAACTATTTCTTGAGGAATTCAATTGAACAAACAAACTTTCATACCGAACTCTATACCCCCACTATTCAATATCCGAAAAACATCAACCATATTGAGACTATTATACAACTCAACATGTTGGTTTATCAAAAATATTTCCACCTGTCACATGACATATAACAAGATTCCGAACAGAATGAAATAAGATACAGAGAACACTTTCTCAATACACAATTCAATAACCATATCAAAATCATATCTATCACAAACATATGCGATAAAACGAAGAGTAAAAGACTCTATAACAAACTCAAACCATGTCAAAACAATTAGTATCGAGTATTAGAAATATTTCTGAACAACCATATCAAAAAAACTATTAGATCCATTCAAAAATTACAAAGAACTTAAAAAGTTCATTTGCTTAGATGACTTTCACAAATCCATGAATCACAAAATACTGAATCACATGATTCAAAACCAATATGATGAAACACGAATTACACAATTCTACATCAGACAACAATTATACAACCAAAACCTTGGTTGAAATAAAACACACACTTTTTTCAACCAAAACAAAACTCATTAATAGAGAATCCACATAAGGCTGTCAAAAAACATTCAAGAACAATCTTGAACAAACAATTGGTTAGAAAACACTCGAACCACATGATTCATCAAACCATACAACAAGATTATAGGTATACAATACACAACTCAATACACAGTTGAAAAAAACATCATGTTAACAGATTATATGATCCACAACAAACTCATAACACACTAATTGCATGCATAAAGAACTATTGAATCACATAGTTCAAAGACAATCAAACAACCAATTATAATCTGAGCATACAAGTTCCTACAATCATGAACAAAAAAAGAAAATCCCACACAAGATTTGATAGATTTAATAATGTCTCATATTAAATTTCTATACACATTTTCATTTAATAAACTTGATAGTCAAAAGAAAACAACCTTTGTAATAACATAAAACTTGGCTTAGATTTTAAACGATCAAATGTCATCTATGTATAGTGAAGAAAACAAGAACACCAAACTTTTATCAAACGAAAGATTGTATTGATGATGTCATTTCCCCCTTACACAAGCATAACTGAAGGCACCATGGCCCCACCCAAGATCTCCAAACTGTCGGTTATGAAACTAAGCGGTGCATCACGTCCGAATACAAAAATACTCATGCCATAAGCCATATCACACAAGGACACTTAATGATTAAACTAAAGAGTTTTTAGAAACATTGAGAATCAAGTCTGAAAAGATATGAATCATGTACTCATTGACTGCACGTCATAATTTCTGTAATCATCAGAAAAGAACAATCATATAACATATCCAAAATAACACGACTCCTATGATTGCATAACACCAAAAACAGATACACACATATCTGACAACATATAAAGTCACATGAATTTAAAGAATTCAGACCAACAAGAATAGCATGAACTTTACCAGACTTAACAAAGACAAATCTAAATTAGTGCAACTACATAACAAGTCTATATAAAAAACAGATCAGCAACACAAAGAACTGATAGAACCAACACTACGATCTAACGGGACTAGACACAAAAACACGAAGAATCTACAAACGACCCTATACCAGTGTGGAGAAAAAAACAAGCATCACCTAGACCAGTAAACTAACATCACTATGATCGGCGATGAAGTCTCAAAGAGACAAATAAGAAACAAATAAGATCACCAACATAATGATCCTACACAAACCTCACTACGGTCGGACTCAAAACATGAAGAATCCAAGACCAGTGAATAAAAAACAAAGAATTGCCATCCTCACAAACAAACACTAATTATTACTAAGATAACAAAACTTCTAACCTAATGATTACCACAGATCAACATGAATCGATAACCTAGATTTAGAAAAGTGAATACGCTCGAGAACAACAGACAATAGAGAACATAACGCTCTAAAGAGAAACAATAACACCTCTAAGAACTAAGATTCCATACACACACTACAACCACCGATTATCAACACGACAATCCATGCTACAAATCCAGATTTCAAACAGATTCAACACGAATGTGATTTACAAGATCTAAGCACAACAACTATGTAGATGTGTAGAACTCTCGAGAGAAAGCCGCTCAAAAGAAAGAAACTGTTCAATTGAACTTATTCATGAACTTCTTACAATTTCTTTAGATCATAAAGCAGACTTTCTACATTTAAAAAAAACACAACTTTTCTTTAGTGATCATCCACCAAAAAATAAAAACAACAAAACAAAACAAAACAAAACAAAACAGTTTACAAGATCAAATCAGACCAAAAAACCATTTAAAACACCCAACAAAATCAAACTTTATAATAAACATATGGACTTCAAATCCCTTTCCACAATCCTTGAATGCAAATAGGACAAGCTTGAAACATAAACATATTCTTTGATTAACAAATACCACAAAAGTTAGCAAAACATGCCATATTTTTTAAACAAACACCTTAAGCACGAAATCAATATTGATATAAACCGAGGATTCCAAATTAAGAATCTACTGAATTGTGATTACAAAGTACAACAATGAAAACCAAACGTGCTAGATGCCAAGATCACATATCCAAAGAAGACAATAACAGACAACACTCTAACAAGTAGAAAATATTTTGAACCAATCAAAAAATGACTATATTTGCTAACAAGATTAATATTTTTGGATAAACATTGCCCTTTAGAAATAGTTTGACAAAACAGTAATAACAGTTCGTAAAAAAGTTTATAAAAAAACATTGTTATTACTAACTATTTGACACAAGATTAACACCTATAACTAACCAAAACTCATAACTGACAATTTAGTCATTTATACCAAACCTTATAATACAAAAGATTCGGGCCATGTGTGAACTTAATAACAACTCAACAAAACAATTCAGAGATTACTACCAAGCAAAACAAAGTCGTTATTTAAACAACACATGGTCATACAGCCAACTACAAAACAACCAAAGAAGTTTCAACTAATAAACATGTTGATAATATTTCCATAACTGCAATTTCACACAATAAGTAGTCAATTAAAGTGCCACATGCAAAAAATATTGATTATACCAGTTTGATCATATCACTAGACTTACATGATAAACTGAACCACTTATATAAGTATAATATTATGGTGACTTATAATGGCATTATCTTTCTATCACAACCTGACAATGTATTTAGAAAACTATAGATCACAACAAATTATTAGTTTCTGAATATCACTTGATCGCATTCAACAACTTTGTAAGTATTAGACTAACGAAAGTATATCTAACATATAAAAAAACTAAATAATTGCAAAAGTTCGATATAAACCAAAACAACTATTCAAAGTTGCCTTTAGCAATTAGAAACCAAAAATAACAGTTCACCAAACTCAACTAAGTTACATGAAACTTTTATATTAGGTCTGCAAAAATAAACCTGGTTTGAAATTTGTAATCAAAACAAAACCACAAGAGACCCTAACAGGGCGAAACCTTGACAGGGACCAGATCAAAGGTTCATCACTCAAGGTGCCTCTGCAAGCCTTATCAACACAGGCCCAACTAGTTCGGCAACAGTAATGCTTAAATGCAAGAACAGAAAGTAAAAGTTCAAGAAAGGAATAAAACAACCCGAGGCTTATAACTCCAAGCAATCAGACCTTGTAGCCTTCACTTAGAGCTACAAGATTCTGACAGAAGAAACCGCACCAAAGATCTCGTGAGTTTACCCTGTAACCTTGGTGGATTGCAGGGACCAACTAGAATCCCCTTCAAAAACCTTCGACAACAATAACCCTAATATTGGGGTTTCAGTTCTTCACACACGAACAACCAAAATTAGAAATACTATATCTTCTGAACTTCTCAGATCTGAACAGATCTGACCCAAGAACAACCCTAACAGAAGGGATCTTCATGCTCTTTTTAGTTCCGGATTCGACAATAGAATGAATCTTCTAGACGCTTTCAAGATCTGATAACGACAGTAATTCAACTACCCAGAAATCAGACAAAAAACCCCAAATAACAACTCTGAATCAGATTGCAGCGGAAAAATTATGATCGGAATGAACCCTAGATCACAGAACACCCTAAGAGCAATTATAGCTCTGATACCATGTCAAATAAACAGGTATCACGCTTCAATACACCCAAACCAAAATTTTTATTACCCCAGAAAAACAAACGAACAGGATGAACAAGAACTGTACAACAATCTCTCAAAGTTCCTCTTGCCCGCAGATTATTAACACAATAATATGTACACATAAACGACCTAAAAACACTCAGCAAATCAAAGAGATTCACTACTTGAATGAAAACCCTAAATCACCTAAAAGAGGTGTAACGCTCTGTTTTTTCATACTTTCCATAATTAGAAAGTCTTGTTTGTATTTCTGTTTTTGGAAGTCTTGTGTTCTTGTAATCATTCTTTTGTTGTAATCATTGTAAAATCTAAGACTTGGATCATAAATAAAATTCGTGTTTCTTTAAATTATACATACTTCATACTTGTTCATACGTTTGAATTCGTGAAACAATTGATACAATATTCATAACTCTTGAAAACTATGTGTTAAACTTGCAAATACGTGAAACATGCAAATCATACGTTATTTGGATACATGTGATACTTATTACGACAATCATACGCTAAATTATACTTCATCATAATTGTTTTCATATTATTCATACTTAACACACCTTATAATATGAATAAATGTCATAAAATACCCTTGTTATACCTTAAAACCTTCAATAACAAACATAAGGGACCAAAACCGTCAACAATCAAAACTTGAGCCCAGCCTTACCCCGGGTCGCGGCCCGCGACCCAGCCCATTAAATGGCTCGCGGCCCGCCAACAAGTCAGATCCGCAGTTTCCCCTTTTCAGCTTACGGGATTGGCCATTCTTGTGTGTTTTGTTGTGTGTTTCTTGCATTTATGGCCAACAACAACCTACCCAACTCTTCCCTATATAACCTAACACTTCTCCAAGTATTTTTCACTTTGGAAACACCCTAAATTCACTCTCAAACACACTAAAACGTAGCTGAGAACAGAAGCAAGACAGATTCATATCATCTCACAAAAGTGAGCATAACTTCCTCATTTCTTAATCTTTTTCAATGATTCTTCTTCCTAACTTGGAACAACCTTAGGTATGTTTCCAACAAGTTTTCCATGAAAAAAACCAAGGCTGGAACATCACCATATAAGGCTCCAAACTTTCTGTTTTGATTAAACATTACTAAACTTGCTAGAACTTGAGTTATCTCATGCACATTCATATGTCCTTATGCTCATAATCACTTCTATGGTTAGTTGGGCTTAAAAACAAGGTTGTGACATAAAAATCCAGAGGTTTAATCCTCATAAACATTCTGTTTTAACAAGGTTTTAGCCTACAAGTGATGAACAAGCTTAAAGTTTGAAGTTGTGTGATTACTTGGATTAGCTTGGGCTATCCTACCTTCAATCCACACATCACTTGATGTGTTCTTAGTTAGATTTTATGTATTTCCATTTCCTTATTGTATGTATGTCTATGACCTTCCTTGTTGTCTTATGACAACTTGTGTATTGGTGATAACTTAAGAGGTTCCTAAATGGAAGATTTATCTTCCTACCATCTACATGACCTCTATGACATCATTGTGATAATCTTGGACTAATAACCTATAATATGAACTATATAAGATATATAATACTTATAATAACCAAAATTTTGATGATAACCTAATGGTTACTTGTCAAAATAGTTGGTTACACCACCTAAGAACATCATGCTCGTCACGATTCTAATGGGCATTTCGACCCATGAAAACATTTAAACTCTTTAGAGTTTCATAGTGTCAAGAATGAGTATTTTGTGATTAGATGGTTACTTTCTCATATGTTACTTTCCATATTCCTTGTTATTCCGAATCCATAATCTACCGTTATCCTCCAACGCTCATACACCTTCGTTTCTTTGTGTAGAATGACTTGGTGTTCCAACCTCCCACAACAACAACTCTCTCGCGGATTAACAAGTGGAAAGCTTGCAAAACCGTGAGTATACTCGAACCCCATTTACGTTTACCACCTTTTTGGGGTGTAACATGTTTACCTATGAAACTTATACTTCAACTTTATTCGTAAATGCACAAACATTCCTATTACATGCTTGCTGATGTGTGTAAAATGCAACATATAAATTACATCAAATGAGGCATAAAACTAACCATTTTTTAGTACTAATGTTGGAAAAAGTGTGCTTTTGTCTTCCTTTTGTATTTTCAGGACCAAATGAGCTTAAACAAACAAAAGGAATAAATATGCAGCAAAAACTAACATAAATACAAAGAAAAGGAATAAACGTGGCATGCCTGACCCCTCGACAGCATCTCCACAAGCAAAAACAAGAAAAAGAAGGCTGACCACGACCCGTGCTCACTGGACACGGCGGCATGGCCAGATGTCTGCAGAAATGGACAAAGCTATGGAAGCTTCTACGCCCACCACAGGGGCGTGCCCAGCTCAGCATGGGGCATGGTCAACGCTAAGATCTGCACACGGGGCCGTGCCCAGTGAACACGGGCCGTGTCAAGCCCTATGCAGACAAATGTAATTAATGAAGGAAGAGAAAAGGGATGGCCACGGGGGCGTGTCCAGCGGACACGGGGCCGTGGCCGGGCTTCTGTTCAGACTATAAATAGGGGTGCTTGGCACACTTCAAAGGCATCCCTTGGCAAACCACCCCTCTCCCACTTTGCCACCACTCCACCACCACTACAACACCCACATCCACCACCATCATCCATCTTAGAGTGTGTGTAGTAGTCTCGGGATCCAAGATTGATCGTAAGAGTTCTTGTCAATCAAAGGCCATGTTTGGCTAAGTCTCTTACATCACTTGGTGAAGACAAGTCTTTAATGTATTACTTTTGATTTTTAATCTTTTCGCACCTTTTATTTGGTTTTGTATTAATGAATTTAATAACTAGTTTCTTATATTGAAGGTGAAACTTCTTTATCATTTGTCTGTGGTGTCTTGGCATTACTTTACTGTCTATATAAAGTAAAAGATTTTCACCATTCATATCTCTACGATCTATATATAGATATGTTGTCTACCTGGTCGGGGGTTAAGGGAATGGTTTAGTAAGGTTCTTGCCTTGTTCAGTGTATAGATCCTGCAAGGACCTGGGTCAAGCATACTAGGACCTCTTCAATACCCATTGGTATTGGATGGCGGGGGTGCGAATGGCTTGATCCCCTCATATGTAAACTACTATTAATACATTAAACCGGCTACTTGGGATTGTATCCCTGCTGACTCAAACCACTTAGCCGAGGGTAACGTCACCTTCAAAAGAGGGGCCTACCACTTTTCGCATTAATAACTTAATTAATTATCTTTCAATATTCCGACCCTTTGGGATTGTATCCTTCCTGATTCAAACCACTAGGTTGAGGGTAACGTCACCTTCAAAAGAGGGGCCTACTACTATAACTAAGATAATCTCTTAAAAATTGCAAAAGTGCGGAAATCATCAAAGGATACATTAAAGGCGAGTCGGATCCAAGTGATCATCTTGTCTATCTGTTTTATTTTTATTTTTATTTCGGCATTTTTAGCTTTATTTTTCATGTTTAAAATCTTTTCTCAAAAATTTTAGTTAGATTAGACATTGAGGATAAACCGGTACTAAAAGGTTAAAAGGGTTTGATTAGTGTAACACCTCGAAAATTCGTGTTCAATGAAATAACGACACGTGTCATGTAAGACAAAACGCGTTGTAAACCCGGATTTAATAAAGATGTTCTGGCAGGATATAAAAGTGGCGTCATGTTAATTTTTACCTCTGAACGACCTCATTTATAAATCCCAAGTATATATATCTTAAACATCTAATATATGTTAAATCCAGAATTTGTGTTGACAATAATTGAATTCGAAGTGCATGATAGGTTCGTATGGAAATTCTATGGTAAACCTTCTTGTTCGACACTTTTGAAAAGGATACAAGCAAACATAACACAATGGTAGGGTATATAACTGTTTAAGGCACTTTTTAGAGGTCCCAATCTGATAAATAAAGTCCCAAATTCGAAACAAGTGGTTGCCCTTTCGAAACACCAAAGAACAACAAGTTTTTGGCTGATCAGGAAGGCTTGCGCACCGCAAGCATGACCCTTACGGTGCGCAAGCAGTGCCCAGTTCGAACAAAAACTTCTGTTTGCTGTTTTAATGCATGGAATTGATTTTAAACGGTTTTCCTCATATCCCTTGGCCCCTAAACAACCCCTAAACCTCTAGGACACCTGTGGGAATGTTATGGTCAGTGCTAGACTTATTTGTCAACATCTTATGGTGCCTTGGTTACTATATAAAGCACCTAAGTGCAACACATTGATCATTCATTCCTCAAACATCTTCTGATCAATTGTGGAGCACAAGAGCACCTTCCAGGCCTTCCTAATCAACCATTAGACACTTGTAAGTTTACTTAATCTTCTTTAATTAAGTTTAGCTTAGTTATTTAGCTAAAAGTCAAACCATCGTAATTACGGTTTGACTTCGAGATTAATTAATAATGGCTCAGTCAAATCTCGAATTAAAAGTACCTTTAAGTAGGTAATTATGTGGGTAATAAAACCTCAAAAGGGTTCCCCCTGATTCCCATTCTAACTAGGTCAAATGTCGGGTCAAACATGTCAATAAAAAGTCAACATAATGTGTAAATTACAATTTATGCATAATTAGCAATGTATAACACATACAACCTGTTTGATCATTATTATAACTTGGTAATTAGTGTAAGAACATGTCTACATGTTCAACCCGACAAATTCCTGTTTAGACCCGGTTCGGAACCGAAAGTCGCATAGTTTGACTTTCACTTTGACTTTCAGTTCTGACCCGTTATGGTATGTTTTAGAAATACCTAAGAGCTTCATTTGGACCAGGTTACATGCTAGTATAACCCTCTGTGATTATACACCACGGTTCATTAGTTAACCGATTAATACGCATGATTCCGTTAATTGCCTATATGTTGACCATTATGCCCTTTTCACCTTAAAACGTGATTTTTTGGAAATGTAAAAGAGTAGAAACCTTAATTACTGATATATAAACTTGTATGCAAAATTTGACATCAGTTTGAGGTGTAGATTAAGAGTTATGCTCGTTAGCGTAAAATTAAAGCTTTATGTTAATTAAACGGCGTATTTAGCGCATAGCCTACTTAAACATACTTTTTGGATATCAAACTCTTTACCCACTGATGTAATATATTATTTTGGGATTTTTAAAGATTTTTAATTAATTTTAGGCTGAGCATAACTTATAGTCGTAGGCTTAATCCGGTAATTGTCGGTTTTGCCCTTACGGGCTATAAAATGAGTTTTACATATCTAAACGACTCCAAACCTTTTGCTACTAATCACATATGATAAATAAATTATTTTAAGCCTCCTGGAAAGGTAAGAATATCAGCTTTAGGTATAGAACCCGGAAATGGCTCCTAATCGCCTTATTAAGCGTTTTTAGCGCATAGTATGTACTAGAACTATTTTAAACATACACGGGTTGATACCTATTGATATTTTAGACAAATTATAATGTTTTAACAGTAAGCAAGGGTTGATAAACTCAAACTTCAGTTTTGAGCTTTTCGGCTTATGTGAAATTACCGAAATGCCCCTACAGTGCATAGTTCGGTTATAATTGATAAATTTCACATATATACTTTACCCTACTGTTATAACTTGTCAAATTGAGTATGTTTGCTGATTACATCAGACCTGTAACTCAGTTAAACACTTAAACTCTTTTATAAACCTTTAAAATGACCAAACTACCCCTACGGGGCATAGTTTGTGTTTAAACTCGTTACAGGCATAATGAAAGACAACTTACTGATGTCACAACATATTTGAAGCATATTAACTTAGGAAACCTGTAGATGGCTCTCATGAATACCCGTTACGCTTATTACGCGTTCGGTTCGGCTTATGTAATTAGTTTACACAAATGAGCCGAAACGGGTCAAACCTTATCGGTTTTATCTCAAAATCCAGAATTTGTATGAAATACCCATATTAAGCAAGTCTCTGAACTTGTCGGGTCTAAATCACATTCTATCCGGTCTTCGCTTAATCGTGCGTACGAACCGTATCTTTGAAACTAGCCGGTCTAAGCTTAAGCTTAACTAAAACCCGTTAGGATTCTAATAGGTTATTATAAACCTTCGTTCCAGATTAGGAGGACCAGTAAAAGCTACTTGCAATTTGCTTATTGTGATTTATACATTGCTCAGGTAAATACTTTTAACTTATTTTCCCTATACGGGCTTGGGTTACGGTATATAGCATACCGCTTGATCGGGCATCAAATCCTCCACCGTTGAGTGGGTAATTGAATAATTTGATCGGCTCGTTTAAACAGTCTTGTTACTTAAAGCCTTTGGGGGGTTAATGACCATGTCCCGGATATCCTTGGCATCATTTTACGAAATGGCCACGACTTAAGCGCGGGGTGTAGGCGTACACCCGTCAGTGCAAAAAAGAATATTGTGGTGTGTCTATTGATCTTTAACCCGGACTTGATCCGGGCTACTGAACGCACAAGGAACATGTAATTCGTTCACAAGATTATATATTTAAATAATTCTCCCAAGTTAAATAAAATGTTTATGCCACGTACATCCAAACCAATTTTCAATCATTTTCCAAAATGAGTCAGTTGATTGTATTTACCAGTGTAAAATGACGTATTTTCCCAAAAAGATTAAATGCAGGTACTAAGCGTAATTGGCTGGGATTTCTCCTTAGCATAATTAGAAGTCTCGCAAGCTTAAGATGCCTGAAGTCTGTTGAACTATTGTTTCATATTTTGTTTCCGATCCATCTGTGGATAAACATCCGAATATTTTGACGTTTGATATTACAATATTAAATTCGGTTGTATTATATCTTTTAAAAATTGCTTCCGCTGTGCATATTAAATATTGTGTTGTTTGACTATTATGTTGCCAACCACGTCACGATAATCCCCCACTGGGCCCACCGGTGACACGTGGAAATCGGGGTGTGACAATTAGCAATCCAGCTGTGGTGAACAGCAAAAAGCACAAGACAGGGACACGTCCCATCACACTTTACGTGTGACATCCTCGCCCAGCCGCAAAAGAAAAGCATGTGGGATGAGACACTCTTTTATCCGCAGGTTAAAGCCTTTAACCCTCCAAAATGGGCAACCCCCTATCTGCAGTACCGGATCACTCAGTCAAAGGTTTCTTGTTTAAGGAATACCTTTCTCTATAAATGACCATTCCTGGTCACCTAACAACACATTCCGAAATCTCCGACTTCTCCCTCTAGAACTTGTACATTGCATGTTCTATTCTTCACTTATACAAACACTATCACATTGCATGCATCACTTCAGGATTGAATTCCTTTCAATCCTAAGATCAAAGCAATTGATAAGGGAGTGATCCCGCCCTACGTATTGCATATGTAGGGGGACTCGTAACCTGCGTTTGGCAAACCAAGACTCTTGAATCCTTTTGCCTAACCAGCCTCCACACTATACTAGGTCTCATATTTGTTGTAGCACATCCCATACAAGTGGTCACCGACCAACCAATCAAGAATGTGCTTGAAAAACCTGAAACTTCCGGACGTTTAGCCAAATGGGCTGTGGAACTAGGTGAACACAACATCACCTACGTTCCAAGAAAAGCCGTGAAAGCCTAAATCTTGGCTGACTTCATTGTGAAAATACCCAAGTAAACGACAACGGAAGTCAATACAGCCTCCACTGAACCTTCTGACCCTCATACTTGGAAGCTCTTCATCGATGGAGCTTCCAGCGTTGAAGGGTCAGGAGCAGGGCTGGTCCTGATTGATCCTAATGAATTGGAATTCACGTATGCTCTTCGGCTTGAATTTCAGACTACAAACAACGAAGCCGAATACGAAGCATTGATTGTAGGACTCAAGCTTGCAAGAACAATGGGTGTCAAAAAGCTTCAAGTCTTCGCAGACTCTCTACTTGTTTCAAACCAAGTAAACGACAACTACATAGCCAAACAACCAAACATGAAAAAGTATTGTGAAAAAGCAAAGGAGCTTATGAGTGCATTTGAATCATGCACCATCAAAAAGTCCCAAAATCACAAAACAAAAAAAGCTGATGCACTAAGCAAACTAGCTTCGTTGACCTTTGCTCATTTCACCAAAAAAGTATTGTTTGAAGTGTTGAAACGATCATCTATTAAAGAACTCGAGGTACAGGATGTCATTACCGAAGAAAGCCCGAATTGGATGACCCCTCTGATCAAATTTCTCACAAAGGGTGAGCTACCAAGTGATCAGGTAGAAGCTGAAAGGGTTCGAATCAAGTCAAGACAATATGTGTTTGATGCGTGTGAAGTGTGTATATAAGTTTAAGTATATTTTAAGCCCTTTTACACTTTTTAGCCAAGTTTTAAATTTATAAAACACGATATTTACTAACACTAAACACACATATGGGCAAGTGCACCCATCTTGAGCGTAGTATAGTGTTGGTAAGATACCGAGGTCATCCAAGGACACAAGAGCTTTTAGTACCGGTTTATCCTTAACGTCTAATCAAATCAAAAGTTTAGAAAAAAGATTTTAAACTAGAAAAATAAAAACTAACTAAAATGCTGAACAATAAAAATAAAATTAAAACAGATAGACAAGATGAATCACTTGGCTCCGACTCGTGTTTAGTGTAACCTTTGATTATTTCCGCACTTTCGCATTTTTTAAGAGATTATCTTAGTTATTGTAGTAGGCCCCTCTTTTGAAGGTGACGTTACCCTCAACCCAGTAGTTTGAGTCAGCAAGGATACAATCCTAAAGGGTCGGATTATTGAAAGATAATTAATTAAGTTATTAATGCGTATTGTGGTAGGCCCCTCTTTTGAAGGTGACGTTACCCTCGGCTAAGTAGTCCGAGTCAGCAGGGATACAGTCCTAAGTAGCCAGGTTAAAGTATTAATAGTAGCTTACATATGAGGGGATCAAAGAGTTTGGACCCCCGCCATCCAATACTGTGGGTATTGAAGGAGGTCCTACTAAATTTGACCCAGGTCATTGCAGGATCTATACACTGAACAAGGCAAGACTCTTACCAAACCGTTCTCTTAACCCCCGACCAGGTAGCCAACATACCTTCATATAGACCGTGGAGATATGAATGGTGAAAATCTTTTATTTTATATAGACAGTAAAATAATGCCAAGACACCACGGACAAACGATAAGGAAGAATCACCTTCAACATAAGAAACTAGTTATTAAAGTCATTAATACATAACCAAGTAAAAAGTGCGAAAAGATTAAAAATAAAAAGTATTACACTAGACACTTGTCTTCACCAAGTGATGTAAGAGACTTAGGCAAACATGGCCTTTGATTGTCAAGAACTCTTACGATCAATCTTGGATCCCGAGACGACTCACACACTCTATGATGGACAATGGATGATGGTGGTGGATGATGGTGTTATGGTGGTGGTGGGTGGTGGGTGAAGTGTGAGAGAGGTGGTGTGTCAAGGGATGATTTGCAAGTGAGCCAAGCACCCCTATTTATAGCCTGAACAATAGCTCGGGCACGGCCCCGAGTCCAGTGGGCACGGCCCCGTGTCCATCCTCTTCTCTGTCTTCATTAATTGCAGTTTGTCTGCATTAGTTGACCATGCCCCCGTGTCCGCTAGGCACGCCCCCGTGTGCAGAAACGTATGTGTACTATCAAGATTTGCCTGGATTCTGCGAATCTTATAGTTGACCACGGCCCCGTGTTCGCTGAGCACGGCCCCGTGGTGGGCGATAGAAGCTTCTATAGCTTTGTCTTTTATGCTGGCACTTGGGCACGCCCCCGTGTTCACTGAGCACGGGGCGTGTTCAGTCTTCTGTTCTCTTGTTTTGCTTGGGAAGATGCTTTCGGGGAGGTCGGGCATGCCACATTAGTTCCTTTTCTTGTATCTATGTTAGATTTAGCTGCCTTTTTGCTTCTTTTGTTAATTTGAGCTCATTTAATCCTGAAAATACAAAAGGAAGACAAAAGTACACTTTTTCCAACATTAGTACTAAAAAAGGGTTAGTTTTATGCCACAATTTATTTAATTTATATGTTGCATTTTGCTCACATCAAATACCCCCACACTTGAATCTTTGCTTGTCCTCAAGCAAAACTTTTTATAATGTGGCTTTACACTCCCAAATGGAATGGGTAGAAGAGAAGGTTTTTGGGCTTGTCATAGAGTGTCGGGATTTCCAAGATTCTTTATTAAGTTTTTATTTTTATTTATTTACAATCATATTCGTCATGATTTATTTAAAACATTACATAAGATAAATTACCTATTAGGGCATAACATGCCTTTTTAAAATTCCATTTATATACAAGTTCACATACCTCACGGGGGATCACTCAACACTCGGCCGAAGATGTATTTTAGTGAATCACTCGAGAGCGGCTTGGAACTTACTCCTTCCATAGGCTTGCCAAGCAATCAATCCTCCTCCTTTTTAACTATAAACCTTTGTAAATATCAAGAGGACTTTTGGGGTGAAGGGTTAGGCTTGGGTTAAAGGTAGGTGGTTGGGTTAGTGGTTAGTAGAAAAGGGTGAAAAAGCGTAAAAAGCGTCGGTTTTCGTAAGACCTTTTTATTTTTGCAATTTTTATTTGGATGAAGTCATTATTCAAACAAAGTTATTTTTGATGAACTTGCTTGTTTATTTCTTTTGCTTCATCATCAACACATTATTATTATTATTGTTATTTTTTGAAAAGTCATACGAAAAACCGAGCTTGTTACTAAAACAAAGGGTTAAAAATAAAAATGTTTTGGTGGGTGAAAGGGTGTTTGGTTTGGGTTAAGAAATGAAAAGGTTTAGGCTCAAAGGGGTTAACTAGGGGGATTTTGGATAGGTGGTAAAAAAAAAGAAAAATAATGGTGTAGAAATAAAAAGGGTTAGTCCTAATGTCTCCATCATTTACCTACTTGGGTCTAAGTTTGTAAGGACCGGGAATGTATCGTCGTGGCAAGTTCTAGAGTCGTAAGAACCAAGCGGCTATTCACACAAGAAACGAAAAATGAGCATTTAGTTTAAAGATATGTATTTGTATGCTCAATAAAGGCTCAAAACTCACTTTTGTGGGAATGAGTTTTTTATGTGATCAAGTATATGTAATCAAATTTTAACTAAACTTGTCATGCTTTTCATAATTTTCTTATGTTGGTTCTTTTTATCACGACGCTATCGGTTGTAAATTTGCAAAAATATAACCTTGATAGAATTTGAAATTCCCAAGTTAAACCTAGATAAGTAAAAAAAATGAAAAATTTTGAAAAAATTTGGGGTGATTAGCGGTTCCAATAGAGTTTTGTGTAAGGCTTGTAATTAGGACTTGCAAGATTCAAAGTTTTAGCATCCTCCCCCCCCCCCCCCACTTAAATTACACATTGTCCTCAATGTGTCCCAAAAATAAGTTTTTAGGTTGATTGAATGTGTAAAAAGGTGTTAAAAAGCAAAATTTTATGTTACTGGACGTCTGGACACGGCCACGTGGTGACAAAAAGTTATAAAAAGAAACAGAAGCCTGGACACGGGGGCGTGTTGGGTGAACACGACCCGTGTCCAGTTTACCTGAACTGGGCATTTCTGCAGACTGTGCAGCACGGGGCCGTGTTGGGCGGGCACGACCCGTGCTAAACCTGCTCTAATGAAGAAAATTTTGTCTGATGGCCCTGTTTTCGTGCATGGGGTGCTAGTCCAAGTTTCCCTTGTTATCCTTCACCATCCCGAGTGTGTTTTATTCATTACAACATCATCCAAACACCAAATTAGCTAATACCATCATTCATTAAGTCATAGAGAGAATTACATAATAATCCTAAAAAGTTAAAGTTCTAGATAATTAGGTCAAAGAAACACAAGAAATCTAAACCAAGAAGTTCTAGCCTACTACTTATTCTATTAGCAAAATTTCCGAAAAGATAATTCCCTCGGTTAGATGTGGCTTGAAAAACTTCTTTCTCCGGGCATGGGTCCCTCACACGTCGGCGAGCCACTCTTCTATCTCCCTAGGGAGAAGAAAGGCGGGCTCATTGGCATTAGTTTGAGGGGGTGCAACCTCCACCGGGACTTCTTGTAGATTTTCAAGAGGAGGTTCCGCTGGAATGCCATCCCAACCGGTAGGATTGTTGATTCTAAGTGCTAGGTTCCAATCCTCTTGAGGGAGGATTGGTTCCATGGGAGGTGTTACAAGAATGTTTAACCTCTGGTGCAAGAGGTTAATTTCTTGAAAACTGTTTTCCAACCCCACCGTAAGATAATTTATACGGTCTATTAGGACCTCCTCTACTGAAGTTATCTCGTCAAGAGCTTCACATAATGCCATTACGTAACGTACGAGAGTTGCTTCAATTGATGACCTTCTTTCCCTTCGACTGTTTCTGGAGTGCGCAGAAGTGGTTCCACTGTTTTGGCTAGACATTCTATGAAAACAAACCAAAAACAATTTATTTTAATGAAACAGTACACCGGACACGGCCCCGTGCTCAATGAGCACGGCCCCGTGTTCAACTTTCTGCAGATTTTTGGAACAAGGAATCTTGGAGTTTCAAATTATTTTTCTAACTTATGAAACATTTTTAAGCAGAAATAACTTAAAACAATGTTGTACAACTTATTTTTAACAAGATTCCTTGAACAAAAAACTAATAACCATCACAATAAAGCTTGGAGTCATGGTGATCTCAAGCTTCAATGGAGGTGTTGATGAAAGAAAGATGAAGAAGAAGGCAATGGATATAAGAGGAAAGGACAAGATGCTTGTTAGAACCTTCTTTTAGAAAATACCTAGGATGGTAGGTGAGAAGATCCTTTCAAATCTCTGTCCCTGAATGATCCAAATGTGCAGGATTTTTGGCTGCATTTATAGAAAATGACAGCATGCTGGACACGGCCCCGTGTCGGCTGGACACGGCCCCGTGTGCAGGCAAGATCCTGACACTTTTTGTCCGTATTCTGACAAAAAGTCAGAAAGGAATCTTTTGGTGGACACGGGGGCGTGTTGACCTGGGCACGGCCCCGTGTCCAAAGGCTGTTTATGAAGTTTGTCTATTTTCAAGGAACTTTTCCGGATCGGGCGGTTCCTTACTGGATGGAACAACCCCAAAGTGCCTAAGATACCTTAATTGCTCTAGATTAAGACAAGAACGCAAGAGGTTGTCGGTGAGGGTAATTCCTATGCTATATGTAGGTGGACAAGTCCAACCCTTTCCCGGGCTCTCGTTAAAGAAGGTGTATGCCGAATCGCTCAGGTCTATGTATGCATCGAACGAAGTCGATGGGGAGTCCTTCACGGCACAATCGACACAGGGACGACTATCGCTCAAGTCCTCACTAGAGTTAGAGGTAACATCGGTAACAACGAAGTTGTTTTTATTTGAATGTGATCCCAACAATTCTTCTTGGTTATCGTCTTGAGATAAATTATTGAAATCTATCCTAAGTTCTTCTAACCAGTTAAGAATTAGATCTTCCATTTGAAATAGTTCATCAAGAAGCATTTCTCCTAGAAGATCCGGTTGAGAGCATTCGAGGGAGAGATATGGATTATTTTTACTTTCGCCCCTCTTAAGGCTATAGGAAAACAATGGGTCTATATAGTGGGGCTTATAATTTAGAAAATAGCATTATAATTCTTTATGGGAACCACCACATATTTGACACCACGTACCATAAGAGTGCCGAAAGTAAAAAATATCAGTATCACTCATGTTTGTGTCAGAAATTACCAACCGTCGGGATCTTACGGTTCTGTTTTCAGTAACTGAAACTTGGGCACGGGGCGTGTTGAGTGGGCACAACCCCGTGTTCAGCTTACTGTCTGACTTAAAACAGGATTGCCAGTTCCAATGATTGGGCACGAGGCGTGTTCAGCGGGCACGGCCCATGCTGAGTTCCGCAGAAGCTGAAAAATTAAGAAACATCCTAAAAAAATTAGAAAAATAAGAAAAACGATTAGGCCGTTGATTCCTAACTTTCTTAAAATCCTTGTGTCCCCGACAACGGCGCCAAAAACTTGATGCGTGTGAAGTGTGTATATAAGTTTAAGTATATTTTAAGCCCTTTTACACTTTTTAGCCAAGTTTTAAATTTATAAAGACGATATTTACTAACACTAAACACACATATGGGCAAGTGCACCCATCGTGAGCGTAGTATAGTGTTGGTAAGATACCGAGGTCGTCCAAGGACACAAGAGCTTTTAGTACCGGTTTATCCTCAACGTCTAATCAAATCAAAAGTTTAGAAAAAAGATTTTAAACTAGAAAAATAAAAACTAACTAAAATGCTGAAAAATACAAATAAAATTAAAACAGATAGACAAGATGAATCACTTGGCTCCGAGTCGTGTTTAGTGTAACCTTTGATTATTTCCGCACTTTTGCATTTTTTAAGAGATTATCTTAGTTATTGTAGTAGGCCCCTCTTTTGAAGGTGACGTTACCCTCGGCTAAGTAGTCTGAGCCAGCAGGGATACAGTCCTAAGTAGCCGGGTTAAAGTATTAATAGTAGCTTACATATGAGGGGATCAAAGAGTTTGGACCCCCGCCATCCAATACCGGTGGGTATTGAAGGAGGTCCAACTAAATTTGACCCAGGTCCTTGCAGGATCTATACACTGAACAAGGCAAGACTCTTACCAAACCGTTCCCTTAACCCCCGACCAGGTAGCCAACATACCTCCATATAGACCGTGGAGATATGAATGGTGAAAATATTTTATTTTATATAGACAGTAAAATAATGCCAAGACACCACGGACAAACGATAAGGAAGAATCACCTTCAACATAAGAAACTAGTTATTAAACTCATTAATACATAACCAAGTAAAAAGTGCGAAAAGATTAAAAATAAAAAGTATTACACTAGACACTTGTCTTTACCAAGTGATGTAAGAGACTTAGGCAAACATGGCCTTTGATTGTCAAGACCTCTTACGATCAATCTTTGATCCCGAGACGACTCACACACTCTATGATGGACAATGGATGATGGTGGTGGATGATGGTGTTATGGTGGTGGGTGGTGGGTGAAGTGTGAGAGAGGTGGTGTGTCAAGGGATGATTTGCAAGTGAGCCAATCACCCCTATTTATAGCCTGAACAGTAGCTCGGGCACGGCCCCGTGTCCATCCTCTTCTCTGTCTTCATTAATTGCAATTTGTCTGCATTAGTTGACCACGCCCCCGTGTCCGCTGGGCACGCCCCCATGTGCAGAAGCGTATCTGTACTATCAAGATTTGCCTGGATTCTGCGAATCTTATAGTTGACCACGGCCCCGTGTCCGCTGAGCACGGCCCCGTGGTGGGCGATAGAAGCTTCTATAGCTTTGTCTTTTATGCTGGCACTTGGGCACGTCCCCGTGTTCACTGAGCACGGGGCGTGTTCAGTCTTCTGTTTTCTTGTTTTGCTTGGGAAGATGCTTTCGGGGAGGTCGGGCATGCCACGTTAGTTCCTTTTCTTGTATTTATGTCAGATTTAGCTGCCTTTTTGCTTCTTTTGTTAATTTAAGCTCATTTAATCCTGAAAATACAAAAGGAAGACAAAAGCACACTTTTTCCAACATTAGTACTAAAAAGGGGTTAGTTTTATGCCACAATTGATGTAATTTATATGTTACATTTTGCACACATCAGTGTTGCAAGAAGATGTCCTCTACAAAAAGGGATACCTTGCACCATTGCTTCGTTGTTTTGGCCCGGAGCAAAGCTAGTACTTGATCAAGGAAGTTTATGAAGGAATTTGTGGGGCTCATTTCAGCCCAAGATCAGTGGTCTCGAAGTTGATGAACCTCGGGTATTTTTGGCCCACGATGCACCGAGATGCAAGTGAACAACTGAAAAAATGTGAAGCCTGTCAAATACATGCCCCAGTGCCAAAAATCCCAAAGCATGACTTGGTTCCCATCTCATCTGCTTGGCCATTCCAAAAGTGGGGAATGGACATTGTCGGCCCATTCCCTCCGGCTAAAGGGGGAGTCAAATTCCTTCTAGTGGCTGTAGATTACTTCACTAAATGGTCGGAAGTGAAACTATTGGCAAAGATAACAGGGAAGCAGATCATTGACTTTGTATGGGAAAACATCATTTGTCGGTTTGGGCTGCCAGGAGTGTTGGTCACTGATAACAGAAAACTATTTGCTGAGAATTCTTTCACCTCCTGGTGCAAGGAGTTTCGAATAACACAAGTGTTCAGCTCAGTGGCCTACCCACAATCCAACGGCCAGGTTGAAAGGACAAATCGAAGCATTGTGGAAGGCATCAAAGCCCGATTAGGAAAGCATGATCCTAACTGGCTCGAAGAACTCCCAGACGTGTTATGGGCAATCAGAACCAACGAAAAAACAAGCCACAAAAAACCCCATATAGCTTGGTGTTCGGATCCGAAGTTGTAATCCCGACAGAGATAGGAGTTACAACAAAAAGGTCGTTCAACATTGATCTAGAAGCAAACAAGCAAGAGACAATGTTGAACTTGGAACTCTTAGAAGAAGCACGATACCAAGCAGCTATCCAAGTAGCAAGATACAAACAAAAGATGGAATCTTACTACAATGCCCGGGTAAAATATGAACGGTTCAAGCCCGGTGATCTCGTTCTTAGAAACAACGAGGCCAGCAAGAAGGAAAACTAGGGAAAACTCGATCCCAAATGGGAAGGGCCATATACCATCCTCGAAGCTCACAAGGGAGGATCCTACAAATTGGCCTACTCACAAGGCAAAAAGCTTCCCCGGCATTGGAACGACAAAAACCTTAAAAGGTTTCACGTCTAGAAACATGTGTTAGAGAAAAAATAGCAAAGTGTTGTTTTTGTTCCCTTTGTAACCTACACACTTTGATGAAAGAACGATTAAGTTCTTGTTAAAACTTGTCTTTCTATTCTATAATCAGGTTGAGAACCTAGCAAGAAACTCTATGACAAGGGTCATGTAAGGGGATGAGCTCCCAGGCCACATCGCTCAATAAGTTCAAGGGTTGAATGGACCTATATAAGGGGTGAGTTCCTATATCAATACAACTCCATGAGACTTAGAAAATTTTTAAATAAGTCTTATATACAGGTCCGAACAGCATTCACCAAATGTTCCTTAAGCCTTAGAAATTTTTTTTTCAAAAAAAAGGTCTCATAGATAGGCTTACGAACCAAAATTAAACTGAATAAGAGTTATAAATAGGATAAATGTTAGTCCTTCTTGTTAAAAATACCAAGGCTAAGTGACTGCAGCACTGAACCCTTCAAGGTATAAGTAACATAAGGAAAACACACAACCAACAAAGACAATTAAACAAACAAAATCCCAAGGGAAAACAAAACAACAACACAATAGATAACGGAAGTTAAACATAACCTAAGATTAAAAAGCACAAAGGGCCACACAAGGCCATAAACATCAAACATTGTCCGGAAGCATCGAAGGCTTTAAGCAACAAGGGACCTAAACGATTCCCTTGAACAAAAGATGTTCAAAACACACAGATTACATAATATTGTTTTACGTGCTAAGAAAGCTACGAATAAATTGTTCAAGCATCAGAAATAGACTTAGAGGCCCCAGCCTCAGCAGTCTTAGCCTTCTTTCCCTTCTTCTTCTTTCTGCCTCCATCATCACCAGCAACCTCTGAACCTTCAATACTTACTTCCATTGAACCCTCAACAATATCCGAGAACGTATCCTCACTGTCTCCAGAGTGAGAACGCTTCTTAGATAAGGAACTTAGCACTTCAGCACAAACGGCCTCATTAAGGCCGGGGGGTTTCAAGTCCTGCAATACAGAAATGGGCTTACCAAAACAAGTAGAAACCTCACCAACATAGGGATAGGTTAAGCGCTCTATCTTGAGAACAGCTTCCTTAAAAATGGTTAAGGCTTGAGGCTGGTAGAAAGAAGATTGTTCTTGAGGCTGACCAGATTCATGAGCCTTGTAACCAGCAACAAAACCCAAGGGGTTGCCATGATTGAGGAGCTTTGTGTAAACATCACCTGCTGAAACCCATGCTCAATTAAACATTGGTTGTCACTCGTAGCCTGAAACAAGGAAGCCTTCAAGCCCTCCTTCTCCTCTAGAAAGGCCTTTTGTTGAACATTAAAGGCTTCCTTATTAGCCTTCAACTGAAGCATGTCTGCTTCAAACCTCTTCTTCTCGTTACTTAACTCAAGCTCATGTCTTTTGGTCAATTCATGAACTGACCACCCAAGACTTTTCCTTCTCAGCAAAACTATCAATCTCCTTCTTCATGGCCGCCATGGAAGCCTTCATTCTCTCTTTTCTTTGAGAACTACTCAAACTCATGCATTCTTTGGTGAAAATGAGAGACTCCCTCTAGAAGAATAGCAGCCAAGTTGCAAACACCCAACAGCATACGCGAAATCAATACATCATCTTGCATCGCCGAGTTGGAATTATGAACCGCAAGAAGAGAAAAGTGGTTCAACACATCTTCACAAACAATGGAGAACTTGAAGTTATCCCCAACCTTGACCTGCCAGTTAGGAACATAGACATCCTCAGCATTCCCCTCCACTGGTTCTTCACCACTCTTCTCCGAAGCAACAGACACCATAACTTTTTTACCACTTGACTTCCCTTTTTTTCCCAGCAACAACTGCTAAAACTCCTTCTTCCCTTCAACTTCAGTACCCTGATCCTCAGAAAACTCAATCTCATCACTGAGATCAACATGTTCAACAGACGATTGACCCGGACCCTTCAAGCGACGATACGAACGACGGGTCGAAGGCTTGGAAGAACTAGCCTTTGTGAAACCTTTTACGTTGGGAACATTCACATACTTGCCCCCAGGAACCAATCTACCCTCAGCAGTCCTAGCAATGGCATCTTCACCCTCAATGGCTTTCGTATCCATGAGAACAACATCAGATGTATCGTCTGATTTAATGAAATCCAAAGCAGACATGACTGCACATAGCAAATAAAAATTCAGAGAAAACAAACAAAAAGAAACAAGAAATATAAAAGCCAAAAAACATACTCTGATCACTCCTCATGAATGAAGGGTCTCGATTTGGCTTATCCCACAAGACGCTAACATCGGTAAAAACCAAGAGATGTTTAGGAAACGGACGAAGCCGAGAAGGACAAGCCCTTAAGGCTTTCAACATCCCCTCATTCAATTCAGACTCGGAAGGGTCAAGTTCGTTTAAAACAACTCTGGATGCCTCCAGACCATCTTAAAAGGGATAACTGACTCAGAAACCCAAAAGAATCGATCTTTCCAAGATCCAAGGGTAGAAACAAGTGAGGAAATCAAACAAACATCAACCTGGGATGTTTCAAACATAAACCAGTCGCCACTTTTGGCCAAACGAAAAAACTGTCTAAGTATTAACAAGTTAGGATCATAACCTAGGGCAGAACACAAGACTTCGAAGTGAAGAACCCTAGAAACCCCATGAGGGTGCAATTGCCCAAGAGAAACACAGTAATATTCAAGCACATTCAAGACAAACACAGAGAAAGGGTACCGAAGATTTGAAAATTCGAAGTGGCGATAGTACAGAGAGATAGAACCAGGAGGACATTGATCAATAGTTGTATCGCAACCCGGAGCCACCGGATTAACGGAAGGATCAATACCCCATTGATCACAAAAGGAATCAACTTTCTCTTGTGTCATTTTCGAAAAGGTTTTACCCATGTCCTTCCTTGCACCCATGTTTCCAAGGGATGATCAAGAAAAATCAAGCAAAAAAGTGGAAAATAAAAACTAACCTGTGAACAGGAAAAGAGAGAACGAAGGATTCTCGTTGTGAAAAGTGTTAAAGAAATATGATGATGATTAAACTTAAATGAGAAGTTAAGGGGATAATAAATTTGAATAAGCAGCGGTTACAGTGCATAGGGAGACAACCGCCGCGTGAATAACTGGTGACATGTCAAATCAAGCTGTCCTATCAAAATTCAAAATAACACCGCCCAAAAGCCTTGCAAAAAGCAAGCCTTAAAGCTTTCAAGCTTTTTAGCTAATAAAAAACATAGTACAAAAATCGGAAGCCTTTGAGCTTACACCCAAACATCTCTGACTTGGGGGGCTGATGACGTAGGTAGCTCAAAGCTTAAAGAACTAGCTTAAGTGTAATATAGGTTAAAAGGTTAAAAGGGTTTGATTAGCAATCCAGCTGTGGTGAACAACAAAAAGCACAAGACAGGGACACGTCCCATCACACTTTACGTGTGACATCCTCGCCCAGCCGCAAAAGAAAAGCATGTGGGACGAGACACTCTTTTATCCGCAGGTTAAAGCCTTCAACCCTCCAAAATGGGCAACCCCCTATCTGCAGTACCGGATCACTCAGTCAAAGGTTTCTTGTTTAAGGAATACCTTTCTCTATAAATGACCATTCCTGGTCACCTAACAACACATTCCGAAATCTCCGACTTCTCCCTCTAGAACTTGTACATTGCATGTTCTATTCTTCACTTACACAAACACTATCACATTGCATGCATCACTTCAGGATTGAATTCCTTTCAATCCTAAGATCAAAGCAATTGATAAGGGAGCGATCCCGCCCTAAATGTGTTAACTGATAGCTTGACACGAGATTTTCAGAAATCTTAAGCAAAAATGTCACTGTCATTTTTGCTACTATAAATAGAAGGCATCCTTCATTCAAAAAACTCATCACTTTCAATTACATTTACAAAAAGAAAGGCATATTTTTGAAAAAATGGAAGAGTTAAAGGCTTTACGCCTAAAAGAAAAAATTCTTTTAATAGAATTAAAAGTTATTCAAGAAAAAATAGCTCTCTATGACGAAAGTCTAGACACAACTGTTAATTTAGAACAGGATTCCGAAACCTGCGTTTGGCAAAACAAGACTTTTGAAGTCTTTTGCCTAACCAGCCTCCACACTATACTCGGTCTCATATTTGTTGTAGCAACAATAACTGTTGAATGAAGTTTATCTATGCAGCTATTAATTAGCATACATATTATGTCATATTTCATATAATGCTACGAGGTTAACTAGACCATACAAGATATACAATGCTTATTAGATATTTATAACAATCAAGTATTGTTACACATGGATATTAAGTTGTCAAAAGGGTTGGGAATACACAAGCTGCATGTATGACGAGCACAAAGAAATGGTCAAGCTCTACCATAGAAAATTTCGATAACTTTACATAAAATCATACAAACACTAACAAGAGAAATAATGTTACAATCATATACATTAATGTTTCTATATATCAGCTACTGTTAGCCCATCAACAACCAAGAGTTAGATTGCAGTATAATACAATGCATTTTATGGCAAAACCCTATAGCAAATAATCATACCCAAACCAAAACTTTAGATTGACGAAACACCCTCCAAGGGTATTTTTGCCAGTTTAAAAATATGTTCCGGAAACTAAGACGGGGATGTAAAGATCACAAGTTGAGTTGAGAAAAAATTGAAGGGACAAGATCTACTACAGACCAAGCAAGACCCGCATATTGCAGCAACCTTATACCTGTATCCACATCAAATGAATCCTGATTACTGAAAAACAACATTTTCTGGAGATACCCATTTGACTGTTTGACTTCGTTTGACTTTTTGACGGTTGAAGAAGTGGTCAAAGCTGGTACGTAGCCCGAAGATCTTATAGAGATGCCTAATGCGTTAGCTGTAATGGGTAGGATCCATTTTGCTAGAGCCTTGCTGCAGAATTTGACCACTAGTATGGTGGGGATGCCGACTAGGATCCTACCAGCAAATGCAGCGATGGGGAGCTCAGGGGTTAACACGCGGGCCACGTGTTCATGGTGGAAGTGATCATATGTTTGTTGTACCCCGGTCACCTGGATGATATATATATCAGTTTTCTTTACAGGATAATCATATCATGCCACGTAGGACTTGTGACAGTGACACTTAACAAATCTATTTATTTTTTCTAGCATTTCCCTTATAAAACACCTTATTTGTTCCATTAAAATGATACTTTGACATCAAACGTTGTTTTGAGGAATTAATAGACTGTTAGTCACATGTTTCAGATGCGTATCAACAGTTATAAAGTTTCAAAAACTTCTGCCACTGAAAGATATCATTTATTTAAGGCTGAAAACTTTCCAAAGCTAGGAATATTGTAATATCCATTTTATCCAAAAATTGCCACTTTGGATATACAATACAAAACACATCATTTCGTCATTTTTATCTTTCGGCATTCCTCATGAAAAGTTTTCATCCATCCCATGAATATTGCAACATTGTATTGTCAATACAGATTTTTGGAAGATGCCTAAAATACCTTTTAAGTTTCAATAATGGCAAATTAAAATATTCTGTGAAACCTAAATAAAGATTGTTTTGTTTTTTCGTAATGACCACAATGAGCAAATATGTATACAAGTAAAAAAAAGTTGCGAAATGGAAAAATTGCTATTGTCACGTGATGCTCTGTAAGGGATATAAAAACTTGCAGGTTTTATGGAACTAGCCGTATATAATAGAATTATAGTCTTACAATTCCCAACGCGACGCCTGTGAATGCCGTATGAAACTCAAAACTTGGAGTAGGAAGCTCTGGTGTCGGGTAGGCAAACAGCAAAAGGATGCTAAGTGCAACCCAAAAGGATGTAACTGCAAAAAACAAAAGAACTACACGTTACCACTATTAGTTACTAAAAGCAACTTCACCTGTTTAAAAATTACAAATTGCCATTTCGACCCATTAAGTTGTAAATGGGTTGATTCAAGTTATGTTTTATATCTAGTGGATCAAACAAGTAAAATCAGAATATTTAGATTATAAGAAAAAAGGGTGAGTTCAAAGCTGCCCAAAACAATTTTTTAGTGGATAATTATTGAAATGCAGAAACTTGAAGCATCAATTAAACTAGGTACAATAATTCATACCATTTGGGTCCGAAATAACAAAACTGTCAACATGTTCATGAATGCATAGCCAAAATTCAAGAATTGCTAATCCGAGCACAAGACCACCAACTATATCAACAACACTGTGCATGCCAAGATATATACGTCCTGGAAAAAGATGGGGGAGTCAATTCATTATGTGTTGATCAAATACGCGCTAAAGAGATGAATAACTTAATATAATGAGTATTGAAACATACCGAACCCAATAAGGCCAACAAACAAGCAAACACATGCAAATGCCGCTAGTTGAAAGGATGCATCCGAGCTTTCATTGTATGACAAGACATAATGCAAGAGGTACCTGAATATCCGAGAAAACACAAACCAATAAAAATGATTTCTACAGTAGATGTAATCTAGAATCCCGTATTATGTTTTTTGATCAGTGAAAGTTCAACATTCATTACCTATGTGAAAGCTAATTGCTAAACATATTTTTATCTTTAAGCTCATTGAAAATGCATATTATCATTTAGCAAGAATGTACCTGATACGGTTGATACCGTAACTATTTCTAAAGCAAAGCCAGAATTATTTCATGTGTATTCTAGAAGGGGTAAAGGGGTAATTTCTAAATGTGGCTGAGAGTTTGTTAGAGGTGAGAGAGTATAAGTAGTAGGGAATAATGCTCTTAGAGGTGTGTGAGTTTGTTATGACTTAGTGGCTCCTGCATGATGCATGGAGAGAGGGTGTAACCCTGGTTATTTGTAATTTTCCTTTCAGTATTATCATTCCACTGCAATTAAATCTATTCACCTGTCCTTATTCTCTTTCGTAATCCAATCTAGCTAACATTTTGATAATTTGTTAAATTCCCTATCACTGGTCCGACCTGCCATTGACCTGCCGCTAATTTTCATCATGGAAACTCGCACAAATACGCGTCTCGATACTCAAGATGCTCAGATCAAACAACTCCAAACCGTCACAAATCAGCTCCAATCCGATGTTGCTGAGATCCGTAATTCGTTTAAATCCTTCGAGATCGAACGCAGTGAATCTAGTGAGTTTCGGAAAGTTGTTCTGTCATGGATGGCTAAGCAGGAGAAGAAGGCAGATTCGTTGGATTCCGGCGACAGTGCCGTCTTCACCGGTTTCGGAACACCGCCAGGACCCTCCAACACCTCTGGTTCTCCTCTTCCTTGGGCTGTTAAGAAGGTAAAACTTCCTGAGTTTTGCGGTTTTGATCCTCAGGGATGGATCCAGAAGGCGAATCTCTATTTCGACATCAACAATACTCCCGATGTTCTTCGTCTTCGTCTGGCTCAAATGAGCATGATTGGGGTAGCACAACACTGGTTCACTATCATCACTCAGGTTCGTGATTCTCTTTCATGGGTTGAATTCCAATCGGAATTACTCCAACGTTTCAGTGGGTTGGAGATTCAAAACCCTTATGAACAATTGTCTAATATCCAACAATCTGATTCAATTCATGATTATATCGATGATTTTGAATATCTCTTGTCCCTGGTTCCTCGTTTACCGGAGTCTCAGGCGTTAGGTTATTTTGTTGCTGGATTAAAAGATGATGTTAAAAAATGGGTTCGTTTACATCGTCCTCAAACCCGATTGGATGCAATGTATTTGGCCAAGGATGTGGAGCAGATGCTTCGTCCAAGCCCTGATAACCTCACCCTTTCTCGCTTCCGTTATCAGAACAGATCTGGGTTATTTCCCCTGAATGTTGGAGATGGACCAACTGCTTTGGGCCGTCCTGAGCCCAAACCTTCTTTTGGGCCTAAACCATTTGATAGGGTTTCCACAATACGCTCTGAAACCTCTCGTTCGCCGTCTATTCCCAGATCTGTTTTCCCTTCTTCCGATAGTGGTATTCAGCGTGATAGGGGAATTAAATCCCTCTCGCGTACTGAATGGGAGGACCGCCGGAAAAAGGGGCTTTGTTTCCGCTGTGGTCAGCAGTATGGTCCGGCGCACAAGTGCCCTGATGGCAAACTCCGGGTTCTCTTATTGGGGGATGATGAACCTGATAGTGTGGAAGGCGAGAATTTTCAGTTAGAAACAACTGGTCCATCAGTGGAAACCCAAGTCGTTGACACCCCTACAGGTACTTGTTTGGCTCTCGAATTTGAGGGTTTATTGGCTAATACAGGGGGTGCCCAAACTCTACGTTTCGAAGGTGCTTTACATGGTATTCCGGTTAGTTTGTTAGTCGATAGTGGGGCGACTCATAATTTTATTTCTCGACGTTTAGTTCTTGCTCTCGGTCTTCCTTTCTCAGTTTTCTCAGGGATACGCATCAAATTGGGGGATGGTCATTATGTTTTTGTTTCCGAACGCTGTATTAGGTTGTCGATTCACATCGGTCCGTGTACATTTGTGTTGGATGCTTTGGTGTTTGATACTGGCAGCCTTGATATGATTTTGGGAATGGAATGGTTAAAGTCTTTGGGTGAGGTGGTTCATGATTGGCACAACTCTTGGATGAAATTTGTTTATGAGTGCACTTCGGTTCAGTTACAGGGGCTTTCAACTGGTCAGCCTCCTACGGCTGCTCTTCAGCAGTGGTTATCTATCGATGAAATATCTTCTCCATCTACGGTTCCTTCCGAGCCTTCGATCTTTACTTCATCCTTCATTGAGGTTCTTTCAGCTGACCAGCAATCCGCCCTTTCACAGACGCTTACACAGTTTGCTGCTGTTTTTTCAGCCCCTTCTGGGTTACCTCCTCCTCGCTCTCATGACCATTGCATCACTTTAACGTCCAACGACCCTATTTGTGTTCGTCCCTATCGATACCCTCATATCCAGAAGTCTGAAATTGAACGACAAGTTGAGGAACTCTTAGCTTTGGGAATGATTAGACCCAGCAAGAGTGCGTTTTCCAGCCCGGTCATTTTGGTTCGTAAGAAAGATAACTCTTGGCGCATGTGTGTGGATTATCGGGCACTCAATAAAGTTACCATTCCTGACAAGTATCCAATTCCCGTGGTTGAGGAATTATTAGATGAATTACATGGCGCACGCTTCTTTTCGAAATTAGATTTAAAGTCAGGGTATAATCAAATTCGAATGAGCCCGGATAGCATTGAAAAGACAGCCTTTCGCACACATGATGGTCACTATGAATACCTTGTTATGCCTTTCGGCCTGACAAACGCGCCAGCTACTTTTCAAGCAGTTATGAATGATATTTTTAGACCTTTATTGCGGCGTAAGGTGGTTATTTTCTTCGACGATATCTTGATTTACAGCCCAACTTGGGAGGAACATATGGCTGATTTACATTTGGTTTTTAGCACTTTGTTACAACATCAGTTTATGGTCAATAGGCAAAAGTGTTCTTTTGGGCAACAATCAGTAGAATACTTGGGTCACATAATTGATGGACAGGGTGTGTCAATGGATCCTAAGAAAATCGACGCGGTCCTTCATTGGCCGGTGCCTAAAATTTTGAAGGGGTTACGGGGATTTCTGGGATTGACGGGTTATTATCGAAAGTTCATTAAGAATTATGGCAGCATTGCGCGACCTCTCACTGATTTGACAAAGAAAGATGCTTTCCTTTGGCAACCAGAGGCACAACAAGCGTTTGAGCAGCTTAAACAAGCGTTGGTTACAGCCCCTGTTCTTACACTACCAGATTTTTCGCTGCCCTTTATGGTAGAATGTGATGCTTCCGGGCGTGGCCTCGGGGCTGTGTTAATGCAAAATCACAAACCAATCGCTTATTTTAGCAAAGCTTTAAGTGACCGCAATCTCGCCAAATCAGCGTATGAACGGGAGATGATGGCGTTAGTGTTAGCGGTACAACATTGGCGCACTTATTTGATGGGTACTCATTTTATTGTGTTTACGGATCAGAAGAGTTTGAAGTACCTTCTACAACAACGTGTTTCTTCCCCCGATCAACAAAACTGGGTTGCCAAGTTATTAGGATACAACTTTGACATTCAATATAAACCGGGTCGCGAAAATAGAGCTGCCGACGCTTTGTCCAGAAGGGCTGAGTTGGGAGAGTTTAATCAGGCGGTTTCTTCTCCTTTATGGTTGCAAGGGGCCCAACTCATTGAAGAGGCTAAAACTGATGCAGAAATTCAACAACTAATTCAGAAGTCCTTACTAAACCCTACCAAATATCCGGGCTATACCATTAAACATGGGGTCCTTCATTACCAAAATAGGCTGGTTATCTCACGCCATTCAAAGTTTATTCCCGAGCTCTTACATGAATTTCACACTGCTGCCACAGGTGGTCATTCGGGTTTTTATCGTACCTATCGACGTTTGGCGGCTAATTTGTATTGGCCTGGTATGACTTCCACCGTTAAAAAGTTTGTGCGTGAATGTGATATTTGTCAGCGTTGTAAGGCAAGTTCAGTCGTTCCAGGAGGGTTACTTCAACCGCTGGATGTTCCAGATGCAATCTGGGAAAATTTATCTATGGACTTCATAGTTGGGTTACCAACTTCTAAGGGGTTTAATGTTATCTTGGTTGTTGTGGACCGTTTGTCAAAATACGCCCACTTTCTCTTATTAAAACATCCGTATACCGCTAAAACAGTGGCTGATGCATTTATCAAAGACATTATTCGTCTTCATGGTGTGCCTAAATCTATTGTAAGTGATCGCGACCCTCTATTTATCAGCAAATTTTGGCAGGAAATCTTTCGGTCCATGGGTACCAAACTTCACATGAGCTCCGCCTATCACCCCGAATCCGATGGTCAATCCGAAGTTATTAATCGTTGCTTAGAAGCTTACTTACGGTGTTTCGCGGTGGATCAACCCAAAACTTGGGCTACTTGGATTCCGTGGGCAGAATTTTGGTATAATTCCACCTTTCATGCTTCCACCGGTACGACCCCTTTTGAAGCGGTTTATGGTCGCCGACCACCATCCGTCTTACAATTTGTTCCGGGGGAAATTCGTGTAGAGTCCGTGGCTCGAGAACTACAGGACCGTGATGAGGCTTTGAAACACCTTAAACTGCACCTATCTAATGCTCAAAGTTCCATGAAATTTCAAGCAGATAAAAAAAGGCGGGATGTGAGTTTTTTAGTAGGGGAATGGGTTTATGTCAAGCTGAAGCCGTATCGTCAGTTATCTGTGGCCAGTCGCATTCATCAGAAATTGGCAGCTAGGTTTTTTGGACCCTTTCAGATCATTGAGAAAATAGGTCCGGTGGCGTACAAACTACAACTGCCACCTACGTCTAAAATTCACCCGGTGTTTCATGTTTCTCTTTTGAAAAAAGCTATTCGTGGAACCAGTGACTCTATTTTACCTCCAGAACTTGTAGACGGGGACACGGAGGCACTCACACCGGTTGCTATTTTAGCTACCCGGCTGATCCAGGACGGTGCTGATTCGGTTGAGCAATGGTTGGTACAATGGCAGGGGCTACCCGTGGATGAAGCCACGTGGGAGTATGCTTTATGGGTCAAAGGTCAGTTTCCAGATACAAGTCTTGAGGTCAAGACTTCTTCGGAAGGGGGAAGCACTGATACGGTTGATACCGTAACTATTTCTAAAGCAAAGCCAGAATTATTTCATGTGTATTCTAGAAGGGGTAAAGGGGTAATTTCTAAATGTGGCTGAGAGTTTGCTAGAGGTGAGAGAGTATAAGTAGTAGGGAATAATGCTCTTAGAGGTGTGTGAGTTTGTTATGACTTAGTGGCTCCTGCATGATGCATGGAGAGAGGGTGTAACCCTGGTTATTTGTAATTTTCCTTTCAGTATTATCATTCCACTGCAATTAAATCTATTCACCTGTCCTTCTTATTCTCTTTCGTAATCCAATCTAGCTAACATTTTGATAATTTGTTAAATTCCCTATCAGTACCCTGATAAGCAGACGGTATTAAGAGTATGTGAAGAAGGAAATCCGTATTCCATTGCATTTTCTTTCTCATCTTTAGTGACCGTCAGTGTTCTCACAAGTGGTGATTTGGGTCTAGGAGCTGACACCACATCCTAGAAACATAAGCAATGAATATATAAACATATATAACATTCACAAACAATGTAATTAAGAACGAACTTTACGTTATACCTTTATACAGTTTCCCGTATAATCACAAAACGCCATCAGGAATGTCATTTGCCTTGCCAATTTCCCATGTCCACTCTACAACATAAAACCACCACCCAATTAATCGAATTCATCACCCGCAAAAAAACGTCTTTATTAATACAAATGATGTTTCATGATGTGTGAATATAAGGGCTAGTTTGAACGTTAAAGAATCAGTTTTTCATTTAGAAGAAAAACTAAATTACCCAGAACAGCAATGGAAGAAAGCCAGTATAAAAAGGAACAGAAACAACTGAAGATAACCCCACAAACAAAGCATCCAATACTGTATGCTGGTATTTCTGCACAAATTCAACAAACACTTATGTTAATTACTATGAATCAATAATCCAACACCAAGAAAAGCGAAAGCTAGCAAATTTGGACCCAAAATTATAATAAAACCACATAATGATGAGACTAGTCACACGGGTATTTGACAATTTGTAAGAAAAAAAAAGTCAAATCTCTTGTTGACATATCATCGAACACCTGGCGGGCATACCTGAATCTGAAGAATAACCGGTAGACCAGAGGCAACACAACTCGAAACCCATGGTTGGGTCAAAGATCTAATCATTCGGGTCAGATTAAACATCGAAGACAATACAATCCATGTCAAGATTCCACACAAAAACGACACTTGCCATGTGGGTATCATGCTCTCCATTTTTTTTTTCAATTTGGGTTTTTGTTCTCCCTTGAAGTTATGAAATTTAGGGATCACCGAATGAAAATTGAGTTATTATATGACTTGGTTGTGGATTTTGGTTGGGAAGAAAATTCAAAATTTCCAGTTGGTCGCCAGCAAGTCGAGGAACCTTCCAAAATGACGATTGTTGGTCTTCCATGAGGCTAAAGAAGTTGAATTTTGACCCAACATTTGGCACCCCATGTGACTTAACCAACTAGTTGCCAGTTGGATTTTTTTCTTTTTTTTAACATCAAAGACATACCCGACACAAATGAGCCGCCCTCGTAAATGGGTCATCCTTTCGTCCGAAGAGCGAAGAATAGAACATGATGACCTGACCCACCTACTTAGGAGAAAACCTACAACTAGAAAAACCGTTAGCTCAAGCCAGAGTAAATTTCTCTAGGCAAGACTCCCAAATGGCCTTTGGTCCAATTGGATTTCAGATGATAAATCTATATTAAATTAAATATGATTTACGGGTTAGTATTTCTCCCATCTGAATAACCATACTAGTGACTACCACTCAATCAAGTAAAATAATCGAAATGGTTTTTATGTCTTGAGTTTTTTAAATTTTATTAATTAAGCAATGGGGTTGTGGTCTATTGGCAAAGACAAAGTCTTTGGAGCACTCTAGTTTAGACTTTAGAGGTCTTGAGTTCAAGACGTACAGCTCACGTAATTAAAGAAATTTGTTGCTTTAGCAAAAATAATTATGTTGATGCGTGCTTATTAATTAATTAGTGTGTACATTTTTTTAGTCTATCATTCATTTTAGTAAAATTATCCATGAGCTTCTTTAACATCTCTAACCGTCTTTAACCACCACGGGCCATTGCCAATAGTTTCCTAAATGATGATCCTATGTTATTGTATGCAACTTATCTCATACACTCAACATGTCTACGTGCTCTATGTGGTTTAGCTAATCAATTTCTCAAACTAACTACTCCACATTCCATTGTTCATGTTCTAACTTTCAAACGTCTAAACCAATTTGAGGATGCGATTGAGGACTAGTGTTTTAACACGATTAACTGTTAAGACTACTAGTCAGCATAAAGGAACTAGGATAAAGAATACTGATTAACAACTTGGTAACCAGTTTTAAGCAAAGGAGGGAGGAAAATGAGTATTTATGACTTTATAGTTGAAAAAAGAGGAGGGGGGTCGACAGATGATGAAGGGGTTTATTAAATACACATTAGAGTGACTTACCCTAGCCTGTTTTACAAGTTGTAAAGGTAAAAATCTGTTTTACATGTTGCAAAGGTAAATTGTAAGATTAAATATATTTTATTTTATATTTAATCTAGTAGCCATTATAATCATTTACATTATATGGATCAAAATATATAACAATCCTATTAAATAATTAGTTGGTAATTGTTGATGAGCCTAATTACCCTTATTAACTAATTAGGGTTTCCTCCTTGGTGCATATATAAGGAGAATAATGTGGAGGTTAAAGGGTTAGACAATTACACAAACCCTAATAACACATAACATCAATGTCGCCTCCCTCTCCATAATCGATTCCCCTTTATCAGTTTCTTCATCACCATAATTAGATTGCACCCTAAGGAGGAACCAGATCAAGCTGACAATCATGTCAAACACTGTTGCTGCGTCTCCATCTGGATTCTCTGTTGGCCTGTACTGATGCAATCAAATGTATGTTTTCATGTTTTCCATTATGTCTAAACAGAACTGATCAACATGTGGTATCAGAGCATATGTTGATTAATCAGTTCTGTTTTCGTATCCATCAATTATGGGATTGAAATCTGGAAGACATAAGTTTTGAAAATTTAATGAACATCACGGCTGGTTTCGGGTCTGATGTTCCGAAATCAATTTATTCGGAAAAAGAATGTTATATAAATGACTCGAAATCATAATGGTTAAAATCAAGTCCGAAATCTGTTTATAAAAACCTTAAAAATTCAGGTTTCGGGTTCCAGAATTTTGTTCTTATGTTTAGGGTTCATCATGTGTTCTTAGGAAAATTCGAAAATTCCCTTATGTTTTGGAATGTAATTAGGATTTATGAGTGTTATTTCCTGTTTTGATCGGTTTTGCATTCTAAAGATTTTCGAAATATGTTAATAGATAATCAGATAAAATTTTCGAAATATTTTGATAAAATTAGATCATCACTATAACAGGAAACCATATCTCGAAATCCCTAAAAATTCGAATTTTCATTTATTTTCACAACAACAGCTGTTAACAGTGGACTCGAGACCATCAGATTGCGACTCGAGACCATCAGGTTTCGACTCGAGACCAAGATCTCGACTCGAGACCACAAGGTCTCGACTTGAAATCATAAGGGTTTTCAAATCGTCTTTACTCGAGACCATAAGGTCTCTACTCGAAATCATAACTGTTCTCAAACCTTTACAACTCGAGACAACGATTTCGACTCGAGACCATAAGGTTTAGACTCGAGACCACTGAGGTTCCGACTAAGGGCATCAATCTTAATCACTCGAGACCATGGTTGCGACTCGAGTTCTCATCAAGCACTTGAGATCTCATAAAACACAGTAGTCGAGACCATGATTACGACTCGAGACCTCATAATTTTGCAAGATGAGTCGAGACTTGACTCGAGATCTCACTCGAGACCTTATAACTGAGTCGAGATCTCACTCGAAACCTCATTATTTTAGGCTGTTTAATGTGAACTAAAATTTAGCTCGGGGCTTCGCCCCGAACCCCGTGCGGGGGCACGCTGTCCCCCTGCACCCCCCAGGTGGTTTACAATTAAATGATTGGCTTTGTGAATACTTCGTTAATTAATAAGGATCAAATAATATTTTACAAAACCAAAATGGCTTTACTTGAATGAGCTTCTGATGTATCATTTCTCGCCAAAGCTGACTTGATACATCTATTTATCATCCAAGTATTACGAAAGCTATGTTAAGTGTGCATCATAAACATGAATGTCTTAATATCTGGCCAAAACTGATTTAATTCCTTCATAGATGGCATACTTAACAAGTGCATAACTAAAGTGATTGTCTCAATTTCTGGCCAAAGCTGATTTGTTACAACCACTTTGCACACATGCTTAAATGATTACACTTCTGGCCAAAGCTGATTTGTCTTCGTTTAAGTAGAACTTTAAATAAGTCTATTATTTTGATGTTAGTAATAGACATATCACAACCTCTTCACATAATGATCCTTATATTAATGATCCTTAATTAATTTTTATGATCATTTCGTCTGCCTTTTTCTTAGTACCCATAATTTTACTCACTATAATTTTCTTCTATAAATCTATATCTCATCCACTCTAATTCCTAAATCTAATATGTTTTGCTTAAAGTTTCTATAAGAATTAGCTCTTAAATTAAATCCTTGATTATCTCTTAAGACACGATAATTCTATTGCTCTCTTCTGATAAAGCACTACAGAAGAAAAGTAGAGCATGATGATTAGGATAAATCGAACATGATGTCTCTTATGATAATCAAGAATAAGTGATGTCACTAAAATGTTATTCCAGATTAAGTATTTCCTAAGACTAATCTATAATTATGGAATAATCACCAGAATTCCTAAGATGCATGCCTTCATTTAAAATTCTGAACTATAAAGTTAAGTGGTGTATGTGAATATATTATAATGTACAATACCATGACCCATAAAGTTAAGGGCTTACTCATGGAAATAAGTACATTTTTCCAGTACATTACATACTAAGATCTTCACTTGTACAATTTGATGCCTTATAAATCAACTATAACACTCAAAAAGTACCAAAGTATAATGAGTGTGTTGATAAGCAACATATGTACAAAGAAATAAATGTTTGAAGCTGGAAAATAAGTTGTTACTCACCTTAGAACCATTTAAAACTTTAAAAGAGGATTGTTCTAAGGTCCATAGACAAATTACAAGTAAAAATTCCAACTTTAAGGTTCTTCAAGGGAAAATCTCAGTGCATAATTATGCCATTAGACTAGACATAAGCAACGAGACTATCCATTATTCTAGAGAATAGTTGGATAAATTAATTAGATAGTCACTTACTAATGATATTTAAGTCTGCTAATTTTAATATTCCAATTAACACATGATTAGTTGACTCTAGTTCCATAGGTTTCCTTACCAGAAGTCAACAAATAACTAACATGAGAGTTAGTGACAAAATTAAATGTTAAGACTATAAGAACCATAATAAGCAGTCTTCTAACAACGCTTTTCGATACCTTATATATTCTGAAGATTAATCAGAATATGATATCATTATGAAGGTTGTGAGGTTTGCATAGTCAACATAAAGTCACACACTTATCTTAAACTCTCATCTTATTTGTTCTAAATATCTGGATTGAAACATTACTAAGACGAAACTAGATGATACCTTACATTTTCACAACTTTTGTTATCATGCAAATGAGAATTTGACAAAAGAAAAATGAGACTTATAAATTTCATCCATTATAACCGAAATTCATGAGAAATCATGACATGGTTAATGAGGATGATTTTTTTTATCTAATCTCCTTTTAAGTGATTTTACTTAAGGAATAAGTATGGATCCATCATAAGTCATTCATTGACATTCGTGGAACTTATTCCAAACGGAATATTCAGACATAATTCATTTATCATTTAAAAGACTATCAACTTGTATCTAAATTTTGTCGCATATGGCTCACGGTCTTAGAAGAAATCTATTCATATGTATACACTTAATAAGATTTCTATTAAATATGTCCCTGAGTTTTCTTATGACATCTGGACACTAAAGAAATCAAATAAAGTCTAACATATATATGATAGGTTCCCACGTCACGTAGCTCATTGAAACTTCCCTTGTAGCATTCTAGAGATATTAAAGATCAGTGGGAGCATTAAGTGTCTTAATAATAACTTGCGATAGTTACAAGAGGTGGGGGAGTGACTTTATATTACTTCAATTTACACCTCTTGTACAAGACACTGCTCCATCTTGACACTGTTCTATCATAACTTGTCTCCTTAAAATCTAATGCTACTCTTACAAAAGTTTCATTGTTGCTTAATTGTGGGCACACTTAGATTTCTTACCTAAACTAGCATAATCCTCAACAAGAGAAATCACGACTAACGTCATTAACTTGTTTCTCTATTAGAATTTGTTGGTCGTTACATATTGACCCTAAGCATGCTGAGTTCCTAAAGATTTCTAAGTTCAGTGGGAGCAGTCAAAGTCCTTATCATGACTTGCAAGGAATACAAGAGGCGGGGGGAAGAGTGTCATTAAATTTCACTCCGATTACACCTCTTGTACACCATACTGCACCAACTCTTACAAACTTAGAATCCTGAAAATGATAGCAACCTAACCAAGAGCTAATCCATAAAACTGAAACTTCTAAGAAACCCAATAATCAACTCAGGAGGTCATCTAGGTTTAAAAGCCTACTAACTTTGATGATTACATAACCTCCCTAACTGAAGTTGAAATGGATTTTGGAAAAGTTTACTGGTCCTATCTCTTCAAATTAAGCCATTAGTGTCAATCAATATTCTTTTAAATGGAATAAAACAGTTTTCTAGTAAAACTGATTTTATGTGTTCGTATAACGTTTGGGATTTGATTGAATTACCTAAGAGTGTTCATAACTAAACCAAATCCTAATATAAGCGTTAAGACACGAAGAAGCTTGATTGATTGTTAAAGGTTGTACTCAGGAAGAGATAAATTATTAAAGAATCTTTATTACATATCTAACAAAAGATTTCTTTGAGGATCATCACTGTTCTAGTAGCTTATAATAGTTTAAAGCTACATTAGATGAACATTAAAAACAATTTTCCCTAACAATTGGATGACACATTTACATGTTCATAAAACAACCTGAAAGTTCCAAACTGAAGGTTAAAGAACAGTTTGTCTATAAGCCAATAAAATCCATGTATGGGTTAATGCAAACATCATAATGTGATGAAATCTTATCGTAATTATTTTCATCAACAACCAAGTGGAATAATGTACCTACCTCAAAATGAGTGGGAGCAACTAAGATAAACTTGTCTATATAGATGATATTCTTTCGACAAGTATATGTTACATAAGTCAAAGCATTGTTAACACAAACTTTGATATAATAGATCTCAGAGATATCTCTTATGTATTAGATATTATAACATGCCGAGATAGACCCAATGGGACATTAGTTCCGGTCCATAAGTTTAACATTAAATGGGTCCTTACATATGTAATAAACAATACTGCTCTCCTTTAGAGGATAATAGGATAAATGAGATTATTTATTTATGCTTTATTAATTGGAAGCCTTATGTAAGTTTTAAGTCTATACTCGTTTAGATATTACTCACATTGCAACACACTAGATATGTCTAGATTAATGTGAAGCATCTAATGGAGTATTACAATATCTTTAAAAGAAACGAGAAGCTATAATTTGAAGAAGAAGTGAGAATCAAAACCGGTTTATTACTTTAACTTTGTGATATTCAAAGATGACAAGAATGTAATTTCGGGTATATCCTTATGTCAGCAGACAAAACCTATCTCATGGAGGAGTCATAATGCACTGATATTAACAACCTAAGTTATAATGACATAATATAGTCACTAAATGTTGTTGGAAATTTATCAGTGCACTCATAAGTTTATTAACTCCATATAATTAATGTTTTGAAGACTTATGTAACACCCATCTTTTAATTAATATAAATATGCGATATAAATAAAAAGCACGATCATTTTATACCATAAGATACAAAAGTAGAGTATTAAAGTAACAAAACATTATTTTTCTACTAACTAATTTAAACATCCAAAAGTTGTTTAGCAAACAAGTTACATCATAACATAGTTTAAACCGAGTTAATTTATGCGGAAGCTTCAAAAGTATGTGTTCGGTTCGTCAAAAGCTTGCTTGATCGTCGCCCGTAATCCGTGAGTACCTATAGCTGAAATGTTTACATAAAACATTTGCATTAGAATGCTTAGAAATAATACTAAATCGACACTACAATAGAAGAGGATTTGAATAGTTACAGTTATACAAAATTAAAAAAAACAACTTGAGCTCTACCGTAACTTACGGTTCCACCGTAAGTTACGGTAGTCGGTTTACAAAAGGGGTCTACCGTAAACCAGTAGAAACCCACCGTAACATTTCTGACCTCTACCGTAAGTTACGGTGTCACCGTAACTTACGGTAGTCCCTGCACCTATATAGTTTGGCTTTTTATTTGTTTTGCCCTCACAAGTTTCTCAAATCCTTATTCTAACAAACCAACATATTAAACTCTCTTGTCCTAATATGTCAATATATAATTGATAACAATAGACAAATTGATCATATTATGAAGCAATAACCATGCTTTATTTAATTATTCGACCCGTTTGGCTCGTCTAAGGAATCCTCCTTTATGACGACTACCAACGAGTTCCAACTAACTTTTGACCAAATATTCAATATAGCGACATCATCGCTTTAATTCAACGCAACTCTTATTCTAAAGTCCAACTACGCATATTATAATCATCAGATTTACTTAATGTAACGGGTCAAGTTACATACCTTCAAAGTAGCCCTTTTAAACGTGGTTCGCCACCCGCTTGTCCACTTGACGCTCCTGCGCCCGTTCCTATAGAGTTCATTCATCATATGTTTAGAACTCTCTTCAAATCATAATTCGCATAATACACCAAACATCATGATTATGCGTTTAAACTTGAAATTTCAGTTTTTTAAGCCTTCTTAGAGGCATTTCAACAAACACTTCATAAGCAGATTTTTACATGATTAAACATCACATCTTTAGTTTATCATTTAACCCTAATTTCACATAAATCAACCAATTTACATGATTGTTAGCTTCTAATTTCTGAAATCACTTCAAAATTGCCAAATTACACTAGATTAACAATCTACTTTCTAGTGTTCATCCAAATACACATAACCCACTAATCACCTACAATGGTGTTCATGGATTCACCTAAAATTTCTTATGATTTCAACTTCTATTGATCTAGGGTTTGTCCTTAAACACCATAGTTGTTCCTCAATCATCATAATATACACATGCAACCCTAATTTCAGATTTTTCCCAATTCATGAAAATTTCAAGTTGAGAGTTTTCCTTAAATTTTACATACCTTGTAATCCTCTTGTGATGAGGATCACGATTCTATGCTCGGATTTTCGTTTGGACCAGATTTGCACCTCCAATTTGAGATTTCAAGTAGATTTTTGAGAGTTTGAAGGTGGGGGTGTCGCCCCTGGTTGTTCTAGTCGACCAGACATCCCCTTTGTGGGGTGTTTGGTTTGTTTTATTTAGTTTAATTAACTCAAGTTTCAATTCTTACAACTTAAGCCCCTCAACTTTGTTCAACATATTGTTTAGTAGCTTTTAACCCTATCATAAGCTATTTCTAGTCTTTTAACTAACTAGATTAAAAATTTCTAGTTAGTAAATTCTCGTTTATTTATACTTTATAATTCTAATATAAAGTTATATATTTTTTTTTTCGGGGTGTTACAAGTTCACCCCCCTTAAAAGGGTTTCGTCCCCGAAACCGAAGTACGTACCAAATAATGTAGGGTGAAGACGCCGCATCTCCTCTTCGGACTCCCACGTAGTGTCCGAACCTTTCCTATGCTCCCATTTGACTTTGACTTGGTCAATTTGTTTATTTCGTAAAAGTTTGACCTTTCGGTCTAAAATCTCTACCGGTCTCACCGCATAATTCAGACTATTATCCACTTCGATATCATCGTAATGGATATAGGCCGTTTCGTCTGCTAGGCACTTTCTTAATTGTGACACGTGGAACGTGCCATGGATCCCACTTAGTTCCTCCGGTAGCTCAAGGCGGTAAGCTACCTTGCCAACTCTTCCGATAATTTTAAATGGCCCAATAAACCTCGGGCTTAGCTTCCCGCTTTTTCTGAATCTAATAACGCCCTTCCATGGGGAAACTTTTAGCATGACCATGTCACCAACCTGGAATTCGATTTGCCTATTCCTTTTATCAGCATACGCCTTTTGCCTGTCTTGAGCTGCTTTCAAGTGTGCCCGAACTATATCGATCTTTTCATTCGTGGCTCGTACTATATCTTGATGAGCGAGTTCACGTGGACCCACTTCACCCCCAACATACCGGGGTTCGACACTTCCTACCATAAAGCATTTCGTACGGTGCCATCTTAATACTAGATTGGTAGCTGTTATTATACGAAAACTCGACTAACGGTAGGTGAACATCCCAACTTCCTCCAAAGTCGATTATACATGCCCGTAGCATATCCCCCAATGTTTGTATCGTTCTTTCACTCTGTCCATCCGTTTGAGGATGGTACGCAGTGCTAATGAACAATTTGGTTCCCATTTGCTCTTGGAAATCTCGCCAGAAATTTGAAGTAAACCGGGTATCCCTATCAGAAACGATGGATACCGGCACCCCATGACGTGCTATTATTTCATTAGTGTAAACTTCTGACATCTTTTCTGACGTATAAGTCTCACAAATCGGAATGAAGTGAGCACTTTTCGTCATTCTATCCGCCACTACCCAAATGGCATCGAACCCACGACTCGTCTTAGGCAACTTGGTTAATAGGTCCATTGTAATATGTTCCCATTTCCAAACCGGAATTTCTAACGGTTGGAGTTTGCCATATGGTTTCTGGTGCTCCGCCTTGACTTGTAAACATGTCAAGCATTTTTCCACATACTTCGCCACATCCCTCTTCATTCCGGGCCACCAATAATTTTGTTTCAAATCATTGTACATCTTGGTCGCACCCGGATGAATTGAATAACGGGATTTATGAGCTTCATTAAGTAGAAGCGCCTTCACTCCACAAGTATGTGGGACCCATATCCTTCCGGATCGAGTCTTTAACCCGTGATTCCCATCCGACAAATCTTTCAATTGACCGATTATTCTTTCTTTATTCCAATTCTCTTCTTTTACTGCTTCTAACTGCGCCTCTCGAATACGTTCAAGTATACCCGAGGTCACCACGAGTTGCATCGACCTTACTCGTATTGGGACGTAGTCCGCTTTTCTGCTCAGAGCATCCGCTACCACATTTGCCTTTCCGGGGTGGTAATGTATTTCACAGTCGAAATCTTTCACCGTTTCTAGCCATCGCCTTTGTCGCATATTTAACTCCTTCTGATCGAAGAAGTATTTCAAGCTCTTGTGGTCGGTGAATATGGTGCACTTTACCCCATACAAGTAGTGCCTCCATATTTTTAATGCAAATACCACCGCAGCCAACTCGAGATCGTGTGTGGGATATTTCTTCTCGTGTATCTTCAATTGTCTCGAGGCATAGGCTATTACCTTGCCCCGATAGTGAAGCATCAGAATAAACCACCATGTCTTCGACTCCGTCCGGCAATGTCAGTACCGGAGCTTGAGTTAACTTTTCTTTTAGCGTTTGAAACGCTTTTTCTTGATCGACACCCCAAATAAACTTTTCTTTCTTTTAGGTTAGCTTTGTTAGCGGTGACGCAATCTTGGAGAAATCTTGAATGAATCTCCTATAGTATCCCGCAAGCCCCAAAAAGCTTCTAATTTCCGAAGGGTTCTTCGGAGGATTCCATTTTGACACAGCCTCAATCTTTAACGGATCCACCAAAACTCCGTCGGCACTTATGACATGGCCAAGAAATTGTACCTCTCGTAACCAAAAGGCACATTTAGAGAATTTTGCATATAACCTCTCTCGTCTAAGTGTCTCTAACACTTCTTGTAAGTGGTGTGCGTATTCAGCTTCACTTTTCGAATACACCAAGATATCATCGATAAACACGAAGACCGACTTATCCAACATTGGCTTGCAAACCCGGTTCATGAGGTCCATGAAAGCAGCGGGTGCGTTTGTTAGCCCAAATGACATCACGAGGAATTCGTAATGTCCGTATCTCGTGCGGAAAGCCGTCTTCGGCACATCTTCTTCTTTGACCTTTAGTTGGTGATACCCCGATCTAAGGTCAATTTTTGAAAACCAGTTCACACCTTGTAGTTGGTCGAATAAATCATCTATCCTCGGGAGCGGGTATCGGTTCTTTACCGTGAGTTTGTTTAACTCCCGGTAATCGATGCACATGCGCATGCTCCCGTCTTTCTTTCTCACGAACAACACCGGTGCGCCCCAAGGAGACACACTCGGCCTTATGAATCCCTTGTCAAGCAGGTCTTGGATTTGGGACATCAACTCTTGTAATTCCGATGGTGCAAGTCGGTACGGGGCTTTTGCTACGGGTTTCGCGCCCGGAATCAATTCGATCCCGAACTCTATTTCCCGTTCAGGCGGTATCCCCGGTAAATCTTTCGGAAACACATCTTCATAATCTCGTACTACCGGTACATCTCCAATCTTTCGTGATTCTTTTTCGGGCTCATTAGCGTATATCATGAATGCCTTACATCCTCGCTTCATAAGCTTGTGAGCTTTCAACATTGAGCATACTATGGGGTTGCCTCCTTTTTCGCCATAAATGGTGACGTGTTTCCAGCTCGGAGATATTAGTTTTATCTCTTTACGAAAACACACGATCTTTGCATGGTGTTGAGATAGCCAATCCATCCCAATGACTACTTGAAATTCTCCCATTGACATCGGGATTAGGTTTATCAAATATTCTTCATCATCAATGCTCAGTTTACAGTTTTCACATACATCACAAACCATAAAGCTCTTGTTATTACCTATCTCTACTTCTAAGGGCACAGGTAATTTTGTTAGAACAAATGAAGGATGTCGAATAAATCCATATGAAACAAAGGATTTATTCGCACCCGTATCAAATAACACGCGTGCAGGAATCGAATTTACAGCAAATATACCTGAGACCACGTCAGGTTCAACCTTTGCTTCTGCGGCGGTTAGTTGAAAAGATCTTGCCTTTGCTTTTGGGGCTTCACCTTTCGGGTCCTGCCCATCCTTCTTTCCAACTAGTTCCGGGCATTCCGACTTTTTGTGACCCGTTCGATAACAATTGTAACAAACCTTCACTTTCTCCGGGCACGATATAGCCATATGTCCCTTTTTTTGCATATGGGACAAGGCTTATCCTTGTAACGGCATTCGCCTTTATGACCCTTTCCGCAGATTCTGCAACTTGGCGACCCGCCTTTCGTATCAAATTTCTTTGCGGTTTCGTTTGTTCGTGCCTTCTTAGCAGGGCTTGGGTTTACATCTTGTGCTTTCCGTTCACCCCTTTCAATGCTCTTTTTCAGTTCGATCTCCCTTTCCCGAGCAGCATTTATGATCTCGGTAAGGGTCTCGTATTTAGAAGGGGTGATAAATTCCCTATACTCAGCACTCAACATGTTATGGTAGTAGTATATCTTTTGTTCTTCATTCGTCACTAGATCATCGCAAAACTCCATCTTATCCATAAACGTTGCCGTAATTTTGTCTATGGTCTCACTCTTGTGCCTAAGTTGCATGAACTCCTCATTGATTTTATTCATAACCGCCTTGGGGCTATGATGCTTAAGAAATGGCGTCTTGAATTCTTCCCAAGTCATGACCTTAGCAGCTTCAATACCGATCTCTCTCTTTTTGTTATCCCACCAATCTTTCGCTTGACTCCTTAGTTGTCCCGTACCATAGGCTACGTAGTCATCTTCGTCACAATGGGTCCTCTCGAATACCCCTTCGATATCACTTAGCCATCATTGACACACTATTGGGTCAACCTCCCCATTATCTATTGGTGGTTTACAGGCCATGAATTCCTTGTATGAACAAGGCTTTCGTCCACCATGCTTTTCCTTTGCTAAATTTGAATCATCTTCCAATTTCTTGATTCTCTCTTCTACTATTGATAAAACTGTGTTTTGAATTTTATCAATAAAGCCCTGACGTGATGTCGTGGGTCACGCAAATTTAATCCCAAAAACAACTATAGATAGCGGTAATAGGGTATCGAACTCAGGGAGTATGTGGAAAGTGTGTTGATTTTATAGCTTTGCAATTAACTATAATTAACCTAATTTGCAGAAAAATAAAGATCAATGGTTTGGATTGTTGTTTTAGAATACTAAATTAAAAACTAATTGCAAATCAAATGTTGGTTGTAAAACAGATTAGGAGAGAACAATGACCATCTTAGGTTTCAGTTTCTTTAAACAATTGTGTGAAATTTCAACTAGAAAGAGTTACATAGACATAACTCGTGCATGAATAATCGAAGTGATAAAAGGGAACAAAGTACTCGGATTTATAAATGCGAGGTTGTTTCCCGATGATCAATTAATCAATAACCAACCCTAACCCTTCCCGTGATATCTCGATTGCCAACGGCACCAAGAACGTACGATTAAGACTAGAAATTGCAATATCGATTAACAAGCTACAAACAATTAAACATACACCATGATATTCAAGCAACGCAAGTTATCATTCTAGAAATTCAGAAATAAACACACAAGAGTTCAAGAGAAACCTTCACCTAAGATGATCACCGAAAGTTTTAGCCACACATAGCTTGGTGAATCATCATAGCAACAAAATCAATGTTCATACGAATTGAAATCACAAACCGAATGTTAGAAATTGTCTAGAACCAAGCAAGATAGCCCAAAATCGCCCCTAGTGTCCCCAATAACCGACTAATGATGAGAACAGGTGAAAAGACACCCATAAACCGACTTAATGATGGCAGTTACAAAATTGATCGCAGACTCCACCGTAATTTACGGTCATACCATAAATTACGGTACACTTCATAATGTTACGGTGCATATAGACTGATTTACGGTGAGCATTTAACAAAATTCAAGTCCACCGTAAATTACGGTGGAGCCGTAATTTACGGTAACATCCTGAGTTTTTTTCTTTGTTTCATCTCTTGTTCCATGCGCATGTGATGCCTGACATATGACTTCATGTGTCGTCCACACCCAAGTCCAATTAATAATGATGATGTTGAATTCATTAACACCAAAGCCTCTACCCACGTGATGTTGCTGCCGCCAAAACATATGTTGATGATTATGTTTTAATATTATTTGTGAATTCTCCACTCAAAGTCCAAACTGCCGTTGATATCCTCCAATCACCCTTGTGCATGCATCAAAAAGAAGTCCCAAAAGTCTTCCATTGGCTGCCGTGATGTATGATCATGATTTTGGGAATAATAAATCCTCCACTTTAATTGTCACTCCTCAAAACCTCACATGTGATGGCTGCTCATGTGCGGCCCACAAGTCCACATGTATGTGTGTGTTTTCTAAATCGTGGGCCCCCAAAAGTCAGCATATATTGCTGATGATGTGATGATGAAAATTATCTTGATGTTTGTTGACCTTTTATGCTTGTGCCTCCAAGTCTGCCGTCCAGAACAATGATCGGCCCACTACAACAAAAGCCCAGCTTGAATGACGGCTCCTTCTATGCGTGTTATGTCCAAATCAAACCTTCACATGTCGCCAATTCCCTTCATCCGTAGCTTACGGTTCCAATTTAACCGAATTAAGCGATTTACCTGTAAAACACACGAACACCCGTAGTTATCACATTCATGATAAATAACCGTGTAAAATATGGGATATGCACGTATTTAGCTCATTTAAGGGTTGTCCTACAGACCACCCGTCACATCCCCACACTTACCCGTTGCTTGTCCCAAGCAACCCATTCAAAAACTATTTCAAAACAAGTGATCAATGTAAACCAAGCAAAAACAAGCAATCCTTTTACTAACCCCTTTTTAACACCCAAAACAATGCACCCCTCGCTATGTCTCTCCTCTCGGTAACAAGTAAGCACTAGCAATATGAGCTAGACACACAAAGGCTAACGGGCGGTTGCACAACTATAGGCTTGTACCTAAATCGATCCTTCTCCTAAAACATGTCAAACATGAATGCAAATCAAAGGGACTTTCAAGGTTATAACGTGGCTAGGTGTATAGGTAGAAAATGGAATATATATGAAGTAGCGAAAACTTAACCCGGTCTTTTTATTACACAATAAAACAAATTAACAACTACCAAAGTAAACTACTATATACAAGATAACTAAACATCATTTCTTTTTTTCTTTTTTTCTTTTTTTTTTTTCAATTTCCATTGCTCTTTCTCTTTTTTTTCTTTTCTTTCCTATTTTTTTTTTCAAACAGCAAATATACAATGAAGCATCAAACATATCTACATCAAACTACTAAAACTATTACTAACACTATAAGACCGGGTCAAATTTGGGTAAATTTTTAGGTAAGTAGCTAGGGGTAACAAATGATAGGCTTTTAGGCACAAAATTGGGCAACTAAATGTCCAAACCCCCGCCCCTCTCGCAACCATGCTCATATATATAACTTATGAGGTCCAACCCCCCAAATCCCACACTCACACACACTATAGACGAAGCTACCTAGATGCCCTTATCCTTCTCGCATTCATGTCTAACTAAGGACTCAAATCGCATTCAAGCACAAGTTCTAATGCACCCCCACCCGTAGCCACTCTCATCAAAGATAAGCATTATTTATGTACAAATGTGGCTTCAACTCTCACCAAGAATGAAAGGGTATCAAGGGTTGCCGGTGCATCAATTTGGGGTTAATCTAGGGTGTTCAAAGCCTCCTAAAACCATTCAAAATCTTCAAAAAATTCCCCCCATCCCCACACTTGGGATACATTGACCCCAATGTATGGTTTTAGGAGGCTTTGATCACTAAATTCATTCAACATCAACAAAAACTTCTTCACTCAAACCCCAAACTTCTTTTTCGATTTTTCATTTTATATTTTTTTTATGTTTTTCTTCTTTTTAAAACATGACACCACCAACAAGCACCAACCCAACATAAAATCACACACTACACCACCCAACCTCCCAACCATAAACAAAAGCAAACAACTAACTACCAACATTTCAAAGCTAAAGAACACAACAAGACTAAGGAAATAGTACATTGACCTGGTGAAATTTGACACAACAGATATTGTAAATGATCCAATTTCCTATCACCACCTTTGTGACAACCCGCACTAAACCAGGTATCCGTACGACTTAATTAATGATTAATTACTGGTTAATTACTGTGCTTGTTTGAACTAGCTGATGAACTGCTACTTGAATACTGATACATGAACTTACTTGCATCATACTTGCTTGCTGTCACTACATTATTTACATGCTGAACCTTAGTGACAAACATGATGCACAAAAAGCACAGTAGCACAATACACGGATACCCAGTGAACATGCTGATATAAGCCAGCATCAGGCAAACATTGCCTCCAAGGCCTGTAAGAGCCTGAGATATTTGGCTACACTAGTAGTGAGTGTAGGGATATAAGGGTTGCGGAACTGCGTCTCTAGGGATAAGTTACAATGACCGGATGTGCCTAAAACGTACTTTAAGTACAAATCACAGCACTTTAATAAATAATCCAGCTTCTAGCTGACTAGTAAAGTGCCAAAATATGGGGAAAATACTACTAGACACTTTCTGAAGTGTTGGAAATAAGTTGTGTCACTAAAAATAACAATAACGACACTTTAAAGCTTTAGTAACGCTTTAACGGATTACTATCCAACCAAACAACCGGACTATACCCGGAACATGAAAATATTATTATTTTCACTATCTATATTTTTCTGAGCCAGTTAGGGTCCCTGATTACCCTAACACCCGCCATAACGCATAACATACAAGTAACTAAGTTTAACACTTAACACTTAACTAACTTAACTTAATTACCCTAACCACCTAGTTGTAATCGAACTAACCCCCCCCCCCCCTCTCTAACCGGCCCCAAACTATGGGGAGACACATTTGTACCTTATTGATTATTAAAATCCAAGTTGTTTAATATCTTGTTAACATAATTTCCATTGGATATTAGCATTTGATTTTGTCTATAAGTATCATCCTAAACCCACCATAACATAACCACACATTACAACTTCAAACTTACTCCTCTCTCTCTTGCTCTAAGTCTCGGCCGAACACCCCACCCCCCATACCTCCACTTCCGGTTTTGGTTCTTGCCATTCCAACATCATACATACATCAAAGGTCACGTATTAGGAGTCTTGGTGCACTCGGAGTTCGAAGGACCACTTTCTTTGGCTTTTATCCACTCGTTTTTCATCAAGAACCTTCCCTAGCCTCGAGCTAGAGGTATAACACTTAAATCTCATATTTGAACTTATCTAAAATGGTTAAAAGGATTTTTGTCGGTTAAAACTCGGAATCTTATATGTTGAAGCATTAAAGTCTACTAAAAACTCTAAAAAATGGTGGTTAATAACATATAAGTGGTGTAAAAGTTGTAGTATTTGAAATATGTGCTTATTTAGACCCGATCTATGTTGTGGTAGCTCGGATCACCGTTTAACCCGGTTTGGTAAGATCGTGGATCTTAACATAAGCTTGTTTTGAAATAATACAAGGGTTAAAGGGTGAAACTCTACCACACATGAAACATGAACTTGTGTAAAAATGTTTTAACATGTACAATAGTGTTTAAAATTAGCAGATCTACGTATCTGCAAGTGGTATTTTCAAAGGACCACGCGTCAAAGAAATCATGTTTTCTAAAAGACGGATCTTACACTAACAAACATGATTTTTATAAGCCACGAGTGTGTAAACACTTGTGAAATGAAAAGATCCGACAAAGAACTAGTTTTGTCAAATGTTACTAGAAGTTGTAAAGACGAATTTCTCTAAACACGAGGTTTTTACGAGATCAAAGTTACTTTATATAAAGATCTACAAAATATAATGGGATTTACACTATAGTTGCGGAAAAACTACAAGTTCATGCGATTATGCGATTTACATACTTGTCGACTAGTTTGATGTGTCGGAAATTGTTTGATTGAATAAAAGAAGTTGTTGAATTGATTTTGTAAAAGAAAATGATACGCTTGAAAGCGTGGCCACCTCCAGTTACAGAGGAAACTCTGGCGAAATTTTTCTAAAACCTAACACTTAGAACTATTTACACTACAAGTGTTAGAATTATTTTTGACATATTTTCGAAATATAAATTTCGCCATGACTTTATTTACTAATATTCGGAGGTGGGATTTTCACAAAATTTAAAGTGATAAATATCTATATTTTTCACACACTGTTTATGATTATTTTGTGGAAATACATAAATATTATTTTAGGAGTAAAAAAGATAATATTTACAAACGTTAACGATCCCAAAAGAATACGAACGCTTTCACATGAATATATAAGTTACACCGGTAATTATATTACCACTCGATTATTGAAACATAACTTACGCACATGTATTGTATCCCCCATCCTTGGGAAGGAGTATAACTACCAAGTATATACAGAACATAAACACGAAATAGTTGTCTAACTATTTCCCAAAAACTTAAACTAAAGCTAAGGCACGGCTGTCCGTCTAATAGAATTAGCACTTGTAGGTCGTCGCACAGCTTTCTGATTTGGAGATACTTGGTAGAGACGCTTCACTGTGAGTTCATGTCCCCCTTTTCTCTTAACTGTTTTCAGTTTTCTAAAACTGCGGGGGTGAAATACATGTTACTATGATTACGAATACTTTTACATGGTATGGTTAGCGTAAGGAGGGTTACTACTTAGATCATGTGAGTGGGTAGGCGGAAACTTGAGGCCATTAATCCTCAAGGTAGGACCGAGGGACAGGAGCAGTAGATCTATCTGGGTGTAGCGAGCCCAGCCCCAGGCCCAAACAGAACGGACCTCGGGGTGACTTTGTGCCCAACGCATAAATCCGCTAGGTTTGAGTCTTCCTACTTGCACTTCACACTTATCAATGGCTTTGCAACCCATTGACGATCTCTTTTTCCTTACACTGCTACATACCAGGGAACTTTTATACTTACAAGTGTTTTACATACTCACCTCACATGAACTCGCTCAACATTATTGTTGATTTTTTTCAACTTACATGTATTTCAGGAAATTAACGAGATCTGGCACGGTATGGCATGTTTTCCGCTGCACTAGTTTCCGAGGTCATCCGGGGTTTAGGGGATGTGTCTCTTTCCTGGACAAGACACAATCCTTAAACCATGTTTATGTTATGTTATAAGTTTGTAATGTTTGTTGAACAAGGTTACGGTTATTAGGGTATGTTCCCGTTAAAACAATGGTACTGTATTTGGTTTTCAAAACTTGATGGATGATCTTGCATGTTTTTAAATTCATATAGCTTGTTATGGTTAAGCTATGGTATTAAGAAGTCACACCAAAATTAACCACGCTTCCGCAAAGCCAGGGTGTGACAGCTTGGTATCAGAGCTCTGATCATAGCGAACTAGGATTCCTTCTCGAGTCTAGACTATGATCACTAGGGCTCTCACGAAAACATTTTTCTGCATACCACTTAAGTCCAGATCCAAACTTTTTACAAACAAATGTTGAGCACATTTTATTATTTATAGGCTCAGCCTGGAGGGCTGAGGCTCGGTCTGGAGGATCGAGGCTCGGTCTAGGTGACCGAGGTAGTTGAGCACGTTGATTTATTTTAGGCTCAGCCTAGAGGGCTGAGGCTCGGTCTGGAGGATCGAGGCTTGGTCTAGGTGACCAAGGTAGTTGGCTAGAAAGAGTAGGCTCAGTCATGAAGGCTGAGGCTCGGTCAAGGGGACCAAGGCTCGATCTGAGTGGTCGAGGTGGAGGATAGAGCAGTCTTAAAGACTGGGAGAAATTGGCTAGTAAGACTAGGGGAATTATGTGATACCTCACTTGGTGACTTATGTGATTATTTGATTATATGATTGATTATTTGTGCATGTTTGTGTATATGTTACAGACACATGGATTCTACAGACACTGGTGGTTCAGACACCACAGGCCCTAGGCCTATCGTTTCAGACGACCTTGAGTCATCGGAGCACGAGGTTTACACGTCCGACTTCACTAGCACAGATGAGGACGATTTCCAGCCCTTCGCATTACCTGACGGTGCTGGCGAGCTCGCAGATGGTCCTTTGGCCGGGGATCTACCACTCGCAGTGATCCCTGTCCCTATACCACTTGCTTCGTATCCTGTTTACGATTTGCCTATCGACGACGAGGAGGATGATGTCGATATGTTTGAGGAGGAGCCTTTCGAGGAGGATGCTCAGGGCGAGGCCCTTCCTGCTGCTGATGGTCCCTTGTTGATCGCAGATGCTCCCGCCGCGGAGTCACCTGCTCACTCCCCAGTCCCAGACTCCTTTGAGTCTGTGGCCTCTGTACCCTCACACGTCCAGAGTGCGCAGCACTTCTCTCATGGATCAGATCCTGATCAGGCATCTTCTGTTGCCCCTATCCCCAGTTTTGTTTTCGATCATGATGATGAGGGGGATTCCCATCCTATGTTTCCCCCAGGATTCGACCCAGATCGTGACTTAGAGTTTATTCCGATGGATCAGTTTATGGAGGATCCAGTAGACCCTGATGACCCAGTGGATCCTATCGACCCAGATTTTGATTTCGAGATGGCTTTTGATGACCTCGAGCCTGCCGTTGCTCCAGAGCAGGCAGCCGCTCTAGACCCCATACCTGAGCATGACCCAGTACATGCTGACACCCCTTTTGAGCCTGTTGCTGATGATCTCCCCGCGGATATTCCTTTGATGGAGGGTGATCATGTCATTGTTGATCCTGTTGATCCTTTACCCGTTGTTGCTATACCTCTTGACCCTCCCATTGAGCACGTTGCACCTGTCCATCCTTTTGTTGCACCAGATCCCGTCCCACTAGAGCCCGAGCATGCACTGTTCGCGGCACGCATGGATCCACCAAATGAGCATGCACAGCACGGTTGGATACCTGCTGATGAGGATGTTCCACCTTTTCCTCCTCAGATCCCTGTTACACGACATGTTGATTTTTCTTTCCAGGTTCCACAGTTTGTACCTCCAGCGAGGCCTGGAGAGGGTTCTTCAGCCCATCCTGTTGGGCATGTACCGATGCCTATCCCTTTCATGCCACAGACGTCATCTGTTCCACCCGCTGTTGCTCCATTTCACGTGGCACCTTTCGACCCCACTAGTGAGCCGTTTCTTTGGGCACCAGACTCTGGTATGCCACCTACTGACCCCTACCATTCTTTCCACAGGGGGTACACTATCGAGGACGTCTTGATGTCTTTTGTCGCTCAGCATGAGTCACACACGCAGCGCATCCAGGAGCTCGAGAGAGCTCAGCTGCCACCGTGTCCATGCCATGGTCAGACACACTCTCCTCTGCAGCCATTTCGACCCTTACCTCCAGATTATGCTGCTCGTCTCTTTACACTAGAGCAGCAGATTGCCTCTATCATTCGTACTCAGCGAGCCCAGGAGGAGGACTGGCTCCAGTTACGTCGTTTGTTTTACACTCACTTTCCCCCTCCTCCACCACCATCTGTATAGAGCTCATCAGTGCTGTTTGGGTAGACGAGGATGAGAAGACGGCGATTGTTGGATTGCACAGTGTTTTTGGAGACCACAGTTGATTCTGACTTTTGTTGACTTGTATTTGATGTATTGACACTGATTGATGTAGTTTTTGGACAGGGGTGATGTAGCCCCTAGTTGATGGATGATTGTATGACACTATGATGTACGGATACACTTACTATGTGGTCTCGATATATGGCAATCGCAGTATTCTCATCATATTTGATTCGCTTGATTGCTTATTTGTATTATTGTGACATGGGATGATGTGTGTTTGGTATTTGTGATGTATTGATAACATGAGATGTGATGTGCTATTACTATTACTATATACGTACGTTTTACTATGGCCTGACCAACGTAAACCATCTTTTAGAAGATGCCGCCAAGACGTGAGACACGCATACCAACCAATGAGGCAGAACTCCAGCAGATTATTGCTGCTGCCATAGCCCAGTATGCAGCATCTCAGCCCGGAACGAGCGGAAGTATTAACCAAGGCAATAACAATCCACCTCACGGTAATACTAAGTCATTAAGACATACCGTGACCTAACTGGATATCTCTAGCAATGATGCTAACGCCAAATGAATGTTATAACGTATGTGCAGGATGCACCTACAAGCAGTTTCTAGACTGCAAACCGGTCAACTTCGATGGCACTGGAGGTGCTGTCGCCTTTGTTCGTTGGGCTGAGAAAACCGAGTCTGTTATTCGCATGAGCAAATGCGCGCTGGATCAGCAAGTCACCTATATCTCAGGGTTGTTTTTAGATGGAGCCCTATCCTGGTGGAATCTACAAGTGCAGACACTAGGCGAAGCTGCTGCCTACGCGCTGACCTGGACCGAACTGAAAGAACTTATGCGCAAAAAGTACTGTTCCCGCGCAGAAATCCAGAGGTTGGAGACCGAGTTCTGGCACTTGAAAATGGACGGTCCAAAGGTAGCGGAGTACGTTCAAAGATTCCATGACTTATCTCAAGTGGTTCCCTACATGGTCACTCCCGAGTTCAAGAGAATTGAACGCTTCATTTGGGGATTAGCTCCTCAAATCATAAGCATGGTAACCTCATCCAAGCCTGCAACTATTACTGAGGCGATTGATTTGAGCGTAGCTCTCACAGAAGAGGCTATTCGCCTGAACAAGTTTGATGATGCTGAGCTTAAGAAGAAAGAGACTCATGTCGAGTCATCAGGAGGTAACAAACGGAAGTTCTCAAACTTCAAACAGGGCGCCAGTGTGGCGGTTAAGAAAGGAGGATCAGCTGGCAGTGGAAAGAAAGGAAAGGGATATATGGGCACCTAGCCCAAGTGCAACGCCTGCCAGCGTCACCATTCTGGCCGATGTGGTTTGAGGGTATGTGATTCGTGTGGAAAGCCTGGCCACTTGAAGGATTCTTGTTGGGCCACTACTGGCCAGGGAGGCCAAGGAGGATTTGGAAACAGAAACAATAACAAGGGTGGAATTGGAAATCGCCCACCAGGAAACCATGGAGGTAATGGGAACCGAGGCAACGCAAACCAAGTTGGTAACGTGAACCGTAATCAGAACAATCAAGCTGGTAATGGAGGTGGAAACGGGCAAAGACTTGGATGCTATAACTGCGGTGATATCGGGCATTTTAAGAAGAACTGCCCAGACCTAAACCAAGCCCGTGGAAGAGTGTTTCAAATCGGAGCAAGGGAAGCGCGCCAGGACCCCAATGTTGTTACTGGTACGTTCCCTGTAAATCAACGCTATGCATCCGTTTTATTTGATACTGGTGCCGATTATAGCTTCGTGTCGTTAGAGTTTAAGAAAATGCTTGGTTTAGCCGCTAATAAGTTAGATGTTCCGTACTCGATCGAATTGGCTAATGGAAAGTTAGTAGAAGCCAATGAAGTTATCAGAGGCTGTATGATCGAATTAGGAGAACGTGAGTTCGCTCTAGATCTGCTACCAGTCCAGTTGGGAAGCTTCGACGTGGTAGTAGGAATGGATTGGTTATCAGGCAACAAGGCTGAGATAGTATGTCACGAGAAGGTTGTTCGTATCCCAACCGATGATGGTGAGACAATTGTGGTTCACGGAGAGAAGCGTGAGACGCCGTTAAGGATTATCAGCTGCTTGAAAGCAAGGAAGTGTTTGCAGAAAGGATGTGTTGCTTTTCTGGCACACATTGTGGATAAGAAGGCTGCTGAGCCAAGAATCGAAGACATCCCTGTCGTGAGGGAGTATCCAGAAGTCTTCCCAGAAGACTTACCTGGACTGCCACCTCAGAGGCAAGTAGAGTTTCACATTGACTTAGTTCCAGGCGCCGCGCCTGTGGCTAAGGCACCTTATAGACTTGCTCCGTCTGAGATACAGGAACTGTCGACACAACTTCAAGAGTTGTTAGACAAGGGTTTTATCCGACCAAGCTTCTCGCCTTGGGGAGCTCCGGTCCTGTTTGTCAAGAAGAAGGACGGTAGTTTTCGTATGTGCATCGACTACCGGGAGTTGAACAAGCTAACGATCAAGAATAGGTACCCTCTGCCAAGAATCGATGATCTGTTTGATCAACTGCAAGGCTCGAACCATTATTCAAAGATCGATCTTCGATCTGGATACCATCAGTTAAGGATACAAGAGGAAAGCATTCCGAAAACAGCCTTCAGAACTCGTTATGGACACTACGAGTTCCTCGTTATGCCGTTTGGTCTGACAAACGCACCTGCAGTCTTTATGGACTTGATGAATAGAGTTTGCAAGCCGTACTTGGACAAGTTTGTGATTGTGTTTATCGACGACATCTTGATCTATTCAAGAACAAAGACCGAGCACGAACAGCATCTTAGAGCCATTCTAGAGCTACTAAAGAAGGAACAGCTATATGCCAAATTCTCCAAGTGCGAATTTTGGCTACGTGAAGTCCAATTCCTTGGGCACGTGGTAAATGGTGATGGAATCCACGTGGATCCAACAAAGATCGAAGCGATCAAAAATTGGGAAACGCCAAAGACGCCAACCGAGATTCGACAATTCTTGGGTTTGGCTGGCTACTATCGAAGGTTCATTGAGGACTTTTCGAAGATCGCTCAACCACTGACGCTACTCACGCAGAAAGATAAGAAGTTTGACGCTACTCACGCAGAAGGATAAGCTCTGCAATGCGCCAATCTTAGCACTACCAGAAGGTACTGATGATTTTGTGGTATACTGCGACGCATCGCGCCAAGGATTGGGTTGCGTGTTGATGCAACGCCAAAAGGTTATTGCTTACGCATCGCGTCAACTGAAAGTGCACGAGAAGAACTATACCACACATGATTTGGAACTTGGCGCAGTGGTTTTCGCTTTAAAGATCTGGAGACACTACCTTTATGGTACGAAGTGTACAATCTTCACAGATCACAAGAGCCTACAGCATATATTTAACCAGAAAGAGTTGAATATGAGGCAAAGACGATGGGTTGAGTTGTTGAACGACTACGACTGCGAGATAAAGTATCATCCAGGGAAGGCGAATGTTGTTGCCGATGCCCTAAGTCGTAAAGAGAGAATCAAGCCCATAAGGGTTAGGGCTTTGGAAATGATTATACGAACCGATCTTTCCTTGCGCATTCGTGCCGCACAAAAGGAAGCTCTCAAGGAAAGGAATCTTGAAGAGGAATATCTCCGTGGGATGGAGAAGCTTTTGGTACCAAACGAGGAAGGGACATTATGTTTTGAGAAAAGGATTTGGGTTCCTCGGTTTGGTGATTTGAGGAAGGTTATTTTCGATGAAGCTCACAAATCACGGTACTCTATCCATCCTGGAGCGGATAAGATGTACCAGGATCTCAAAGATTATTATTGGTGGCCTAGGATGAAAGGCGACGTTGCTGTCTATGTGAGCAAATGTTTAACTTGCGCGAAGGTCAAGGCGGAATACCAGAAGCCTTCAGGACTTCTGCAACAACCTGAGATTCCCAAGTGGAAGTGGGAACAAATCTCAATGGATTTTGTTACAAAGTTGCCAAGAACGCCAAGAGGCCATGATATGATTTGGGTAATAGTTGACCGTTTAACAAAGTCCGCGCACTTTCTGCCAATCAAGGAGAAAGACAGTACAAGTAAACTTGCGGAAATATACATGAGAGAGATTGTCGCACGCCATGGAGTACCTCTCTCAATCATCTCTGATAGAGACGGAAGGTTTGTGTCAAGGATATGGCAATCCTTCCAAGAAGCGTTTGGATCCCAATTGAATCTGAGCACTGCGTTTCATCCGCAAACTGACGGCCAGAGCGAGCGCACGATACAGACTTTGGAAGACATGCTAAGGGCACGTGTAATGGATTTGGGCGGTAGCTGGGATAAACATTTACCTTTGGTCGAATTCTCATACAACAACAGCTACCACACCAGTATTGGTGTCGCGCCATTTGAAGCCCTTTACGGACGCAAGTGCCGATCACCACTATGTTGGGCTGACGCAGGTGATAGGCAACTTGCTGGTCCCGAAATCGTCCAAGAGACGACAGACAAGATTGCGCAAATTCTTAAACGCATCGAAGCAGCTCGCCACAGACAAAAGGCCTATGCGGATCCAAACCGGAAACATGTGGATTTCCAAGTTGGAGAAATGGTGTTATTGAAAGTTTCACCCTAGAAGGAGGTGGCACGCTTTGGAAAGCGTGGGAAGTTAAATCCGCGCTACATTGGTCCTTTCAGAATTCTGGAAAGAATAGGACTGGTAGCATACAAGTTGGACCTACCTGCTGAACTGAACGGTGTTCACGATACATTTCATGTATCCAATCTAAAGAAAAGTCCAACTCAAGTTGACGTTGCCATTCCCATCGACGAGATTCATATTGACGACACGCTCCACTTCGTTGAAGAACCTGTTGAGGTCACGGATTGGAAAGTGAACAAGACCCGCCGGAGCAGTGTCAAGCTCGTCAAAGTTCGTTGGAATGCCAGACATGGTCCTGAATTCACCTGGGAACGTGAGGACCGGATGAAAGAAAAATACCCCCACCTTTTTCCTAAGAACCCTGCATCTACAAGCAGAACTTAAATTTCGGGACGAAATTTATTTAACGGGGGGAGAATGTGACAACCCGCACTAAACCAGGTATCCGTACGACTTAATTAATGATTAATTACTGGTTAATTACTGTGCTTGTTTGAACTAGCTGATGAACTGCTACTTGAATACTGATACATGAACTTACTTGCATCATACTTGCTTGCTGTCACTACATTATTTACATGCTGAACCTTAGTGACAAACATGATGCACAAAAAGCACAGTAGCACAATACACGGATACCCAGTGAACATGCTGATATAAGCCAGCATCAGGCAAACATTGCCTCCAAGGCCTGTAAGAGCCTGAGATATTTGGCTACACTAGTAGTGAGTGTAGGGATATAAGGGTTGCGGAACTGCGTCTCTAGGGATAAGTTACAATGACCGGATGTGCCTAAAACGTACTTTAAGTACAAATCACAGCACTTTAATAAATAATCCAGCTTCTAGCTGACTAGTAAAGTGCCAAAATATGGGGAAAATACTACTAGACACTTTCTGAAGTGTTGGAAATAAGTTGTGTCACTAAAAATAACAATAACGACACTTTAAAGCTTTAGTAACGCTTTAACGGATTACTATCCAACCAAACAACCGGACTATACCCGGAACATGAAAATATTATTATTTTCACTATCTATATTTTTCTGAGCCAGTTAGGGTCCCTGATTACCCTAACACCCGCCATAACGCATAACATACAAGTAACTAAGTTTAACACTTAACACTTAACTAACTTAACTTAATTACCCTAACCACCTAGTTGTAATCGAACTAACCCCCCCCCCCCCTCTCTAACCGGCCCCAAACTATGGGGAGACACATTTGTACCTTATTGATTATTAAAATCCAAGTTGTTTAATATCTTGTTAACATAATTTCCATTGGATATTAGCATTTGATTTTGTCTATAAGTATCATCCTAAACCCACCATAACATAACCACACATTACAACTTCAAACTTACTCCTCTCTCTCTTGCTCTAAGTCTCGGCCGAACACCCCACCCCCCATACCTCCACTTCCGGTTTTGGTTCTTGCCATTCCAACATCATACATACATCAAAGGTCACGTATTAGGAGTCTTGGTGCACTCGGAGTTCGAAGGACCACTTTCTTTGGCTTTTATCCACTCGTTTTTCATCAAGAACCTTCCCTAGCCTCGAGCTAGAGGTATAACACTTAAATCTCATATTTGAACTTATCTAAAATGGTTAAAAGGATTTTTGTCGGTTAAAACTCGGAATCTTATATGTTGAAGCATTAAAGTCTACTAAAAACTCTAACAAATGGTGGTTAATAACATATAAGTGGTGTAAAAGTTGTAGTATTTGAAATATGTGCTTATTTAGACCCGATCTATGTTGTGGTAGCTCGGATCACCGTTTAACCCGGTTTGGTAAGATCGTGGATCTTAACATAAGCTTGTTTTGAAATAATACAAGGGTTAAAGGGTGAAACTCTACCACACATGAAACATGAACTTGTGTAAAAATGTTTTAACATGTACAATAGTGTTTAAAATTAGCAGATCTACGTATCTGCAAGTGGTATTTTCAAAGGACCACGCGTCAAAGAAATCATGTTTTCTAAAAGACGGATCTTACACTAACAAACATGATTTTTATAAGCCACGAGTGTGTAAACACTTGTGAAATGAAAAGATCCGACAAAGAACTAGTTTTGTCAAATGTTACTAGAAGTTGTAAAGACGAATTTCTCTAAACACGAGGTTTTTACGAGATCAAAGTTACTTTATATAAAGATCTACAAAATATAATGGGATTTACACTATAGTTGCGGAAAAACTACAAGTTCATGCGATTATGCGATTTACATACTTGTCGACTAGTTTGATGTGTCGGAAATTGTTTGATTGAATAAAAGAAGTTGTTGAATTGATTTTGTAAAAGAAAATGATACGCTTGAAAGCGTGGCCACCTCCAGTTACAGAGGAAACTCTGGCGAAATTTTTCTAAAACCTAACACTTAGAACTATTTACACTACAAGTGTTAGAATTATTTTTGACATATTTTCGAAATATAAATTTCGCCATGACTTTATTTACTAATATTCGGAGGTGGGATTTTCACAAAATTTAACGTGATAAATATCTATATTTTTCACACACTGTTTATGATTATTTTGTGGAAATACATAAATATTATTTTAGGAGTAAAAAAGATAATATTTACAAACGTTAACGATCCCAAAAGAATACGAACGCTTTCACATGAATATATAAGTTACACCGGTAATTATATTACCACTCGATTATTGAAACATAACTTACGCACATGTATTGTATCCCCCATCCTTGGGAAGGAGTATAACTACCAAGTATATACAGAACATAAACACGAAATAGTTGTCTAACTATTTCCCAAAAACTTAAACTAAAGCTAAGGCACGGCCGTCCGTCTAATAGAATTAGCACTTGTAGGTCGTCGCACAGCTTTCTGATTTGGAGATACTTGGTAGAGACGCTTCACTGTGAGTTCATGTCCCCCTTTTCTCTTAACTGTTTTCAGTTTTCTAAAACTGCGGGGGTGAAATACATGTTACTATGATTACGAATACTTTTACATGGTATGGTTAGCGTAAGGAGGGTTACTACTTAGATCATGTGAGTGGGTAGGCGGAAACTTGAGGCCATTAATCCTCAAGGTAGGACCGAGGGACAGGAGCAGTAGATCTATCTGGGTGTAGCGAGCCCAGCCCCAGGCCCAAACAGAACGGACCTCGGGGTGACTTTGTGCCCAACGCATAAATCCGCTAGGTTTGAGTCTTCCTACTTGCACTTCACACTTATCAATGGCTTTGCAACCCATTGACGATCTCTTTTTCCTTACACTGCTACATACCAGGGAACTTTTATACTTACAAGTGTTTTACATACTCACCTCACATGAACTCGCTCAACATTATTGTTGATTTTTTTCAACTTACATGTATTTCAGGAAATTAACGAGATCTGGCACGGTATGGCATGTTTTCCGCTGCACTAGTTTCCGAGGTCATCCGGGGTTTAGGGGATGTGTCTCTTTCCTGGACAAGACACAATCCTTAAACCATGTTTATGTTATGTTATAAGTTTGTAATGTTTGTTGAACAAGGTTACGGTTATTAGGGTATGTTCCCGTTAAAACAATGGCACTGTATTTGGTTTTCAAAACTTGATGGATGATCTTGCATGTTTTTAAATTCATATAGCTTGTTATGGTTAAGCTATGGTATTAAGAAGTCACACCAAAATTAACCACGCTTCCGCAAAGCCAGGGTGTGACAACCTTCACACAAATATTCGCACATCTTCCCCACACTTGAGTGTTGCCATGACCCTGAAACAAAGAAAACTAAAGAAATAACAAGATCAGTGAAAAACCTCGGGTTGCCTCCCGAGCAGCGCTAAGTTTCGCGTCTTCAGCCAGACCGTGCCACCCCCATTTATGGTGGCTCAAAGAATCGGTTCCTATCACCTCCCCCACTGTAGCTTGTCATTGGGCAAAATGCATCCGTCTCATTTTGACTCGGTGGGTAATCAAATACACTCATGCTTCAACCCATATGTGTTTCTTCACGGTCCGGTGGGTGTTTCTTTCTTATTCTTTGAAACATATTTCTCATACAATCACTAGACTCACCACTCTTCCTCTCAATGGACTCATAACTAATCACTCTAGTTTGAACATCAAAGTACAACTTACGGTTCTTTTCGGTCATGGTAATAATCTCGTCTCTACAATTAATTTGAGCATTTGCTGTGTATAGAAACGGTCGACCTAAAATTACCCTTTGTTGTGATGCCATATTGGTAGAAGCATAGTCCAAAACTAGGAAATCCACCGGGTATTCAAATTCTCCCAACTGCATCTTAACATTCCTAACCATTCCCCGTGGACGCCTCCAACTTCCATCCGCCAAGCTCACCATGGTGTCTATACCTTCAAGTGGACCAAAGTCATACATATCGTATAGATCGCTTGGTAGCACACTCACGCTTGCCCCGTAGTCCAACAATGCGTGAGGGATTTTTAATTTTCCCACACGGATAGGCACGATTGGCACTCCATACTCTTTATCATTCTCGACTTCGGCATCTTTTTCCAAACCGGCATTCATTTGACACGAAGAAGTTAGACATTTTTCATTAAATTCGGTACTAGGAACGGTGCTTACCACATTGATGTTAACACTTTTTATATTCTTGGGATTTGGCACCGTATCACTCGGTAGCTGGACTTTTGCTTTCTTTAATATCGCCACGTCACTTGCAAGTTGACCCATTTGAGTGGTCAACGATTGGATGCTTTTGTCACGAACCTCGTCCTTTTGCATCCGAACCTCATCACGTTGGTTCATTCGTTGCATTTCACTTTGCATCGCCTTCAACATCTCCATCATCTCATTTCCACCCGAAGAGCTTTGACCCGTTTGATATTTTCTTTGAAATCCTTGGTTTCCTTGGAAATTCGGGTTAGCTTGATTTGAAGGGTTCCCATAACGAAAGTTTGGGTGGTTCCTCAACCCGGGGTGGTAAGTGTTAGAATTCATATTGTTGTAATTTCTACCACCCCCTCCTTGACCTTGAACGACATGAACTTCTTTATATTGCCCTTCCACCATTCCTTGGCAATTTTCAGCCGCATGACCTATTTCATTACACAAAGCGCAAACATCATAAATTTGATTAGTAGTTTGAACATTACCATCATCAACTGCATGAACTTGCGATCTCGTGACAGCCGGTCGTGCTCTCCTTGATGCTTGAGCTTTCCTCTTTGAGGTAATGGCCATTTGTTCCAAGAACTCCCAATCCTCATCTTCATAATTTGTGCCAAAAGTCCCATTTGTGATGGACATTAGATCACGTGCATCCTCGGCACACAACCCTTCATGAAAGGCGTTCATCAACTCCCAAAGCTCAATCCCGTGGTGTGGACAATTTTTAATCATCATGTTTAAGCGCTCGAAGGCTTCATGGAACATTTCGCCTTGTTGTTGTTGGAAACTTCTCAACCCTTTCCTAGCATCATTGGTCTTTTGGGCGGTATAAAATTCGTCTAAGAAAGTTTGTTGCATTTCCCCCCAAGTGTAAATAGATGCCGAAGGCAAAGTGTAGAACCACTTCTTTGCCTTATCTTCCAAAGAGAATTGAAATAAGACCAACTTCACATCATCGGCTGAAAAACCTTGACTCCCAAGAGTGTTGCAAATCGAGTCATAGGCCTCTAAATGAAAATAAGGCTCTTCTGTTGCTAGACCTTTGTACTTTGGCAAACTTTGTAACGAGTTGGTTCGAACTTCGAATGTCCTCCCTTGGTCATCGTGTGGAATAACTACCGGTGACGGATTATGAGTAATCACTGGCCTAAAATGCGCTTCAATACCTCTTGCATGATTTCTAAGATGCCTTCTTGGTACACCCACACGACCCCTTGGACGCATAGGACCCATTGGTCTCGGCATACGCCCTTGTGGTGCCAATGGTTGTTGAAATTGTTGTTGCGGCATCGGTGGGTGTTGAATTGGCCTTGGAAATTGTGGTTGAACATTTTGTGGCCGAACTTGCTGCAATGGTATAGGGCGTTGCATTGGTGGCCCTTGTGACCTTGGTCTAATGTGTTGTGGTATGAGTTGTTGTTGTGGAATCCCACCAACACTTGACATTCTTTGCGTTTGACCAGGTACATAAGTCAACTCCCCTTGATCTCCACTACCCATATAAGCATAACCCTCTTCCTCATAACCCTCAAAATCTTCATATCCTTCTTCATATCCATCTCCTTCTATACCCCCCGATGATGGCCCAAATGGAATAGATGAGTATTGAAGACCTGACTGGTTTGGTGCTCCAAATGATGAAGTAGCATGAACAACAGTTGAGCCTTGTGGTAATGTATAGGTGGATGATGATTGACCTGAAGCTGGGAAGAAATGGGTGAGTGGTGGAATTGTAGAAGCAGGGCTAAAGGTAAGGGTAGGTTCAGTTTGAGTAGTGGTAGGTAATGTAGTATTGGGTGGTGGGATATCAAATGGTGAAGTAAATTCGGTAGTAGAACTGGGCATGGTGGTATTTGGTGAAGGTTGAGAGGATGTTGGTATAAATGGTGGAGTAGGTTCACCCGTAGTGGGTGGTGGTTGTGGTGGATCCATGTATCGAATTGGTGTGATTGGTGTAGTTGGTGTTGTTGGTGAACCGCTAATTGTGTTTTCCCTTAACAAAATTCTGTTTGCTCGCAAAGTTCGTTCGATTTCCGGCTCAAATGCTAATGGTGAAAGCTTGTGAGAGCTCCTAGTATGCATGCACCTGTCAATACCTGCACACTAACACACCCAGCGTAAACCAGAAAAATAACAAACCTAAGAAAGATCACAAATAACACACGTTGCGCACTACTCCCCGGCAGCGGCGCCAAAATTTGACGTGATGTCGTGGGTCACGCAAATTTAATCCCAAAAACAACTATAGATAGCGGTAATAGGGTATCGAACTCAGGGAGTATGTGGAAAGTGTGTTGATTTTATAGCTTTGCAATTAACTACAATTAACCTAATTTGCAGAAAAATAAAGATCAATGGTTTGGATTGTTGTTTTAGAATACTAAATTAAAAACTAATTGCAAATCAAATGTTGGTTGTAAAACAGATTAGGAGAGAACAATGACCATCTTAGGTTTCAGTTTCTTTAAACAATTGTGTGAAATTTCAACTAGAAAGAGTTACATAGACATAACTCGTGCATGAATAATCGAAGTCATAAAAGGGAACAAAGTACTCGGATTTATAAATGCGAGGTTGTTTCCCGATGATCAATTAATCAATAACCAACCCTAACCCTTCCCGTGATATCTCGATTGCCAACGGCACCAAGAACGTACGATTAAGACTAGAAATTGAAATATCGATTAACAAGCTACAAACAATTAAACATACACCATGATATTCAAGCAACGTAAGTTATCATTCTAGAAATTCAGAAATAAACACACAAGAGTTCAAGAGAAACCTTCACCTAAGATGATCACCGAAAGTTTTAGCCACACATAGCTTGGTGAATCATCATAGCAACAAAATCAATGTTCATACGAATTGAAATCACAAACCGAATGTTAGAAATTGTCTAGAACCAAGCAAGATAGCCCAAAATCGCCCCTAGTGTCCCCAATAACCGACTAATGATGAGAACAGGTGAAAAGACACCCATAAACCGACTTAATGATGGCAGTTACAAAATTGATCGCAGACTCCACCGTAATTTACGGTCATACCATAAATTACGGTACACTTCATAATGTTACGGTGCATATAGACTGATTTACGGTGAGCATTTAACAAAATTCAAGTCCACCGTAAATTACGGTGGAGCCGTAATTTACGGTAACATCCTGAGTTTTTTTCTTTGTTTCATCTCTTGTTCCATGCGCATGTGATGCCTGACATATGACTTCATGTGTCGTCCACACCCAAGTCCAATTAATAATGATGATGTTGAATTCATTAACACCAAAGCCTCTACCCACGTGATGTTGCTGCCGCCAAAACATATGTTGATGATTATGTTTTAATATTATTTGTGAATTCTCCACTCAAAGTCCAAACTGCCGTTGATATCCTCCAATCACCCTTGTGCATGCATCAAAAAGAAGTCCCAAAAGTCTTCCATTGGCTGCCGTGATGTATGATCATGATTTTGGGAATAATAAATCCTCCACTTTAATTGTCACTCCTCAAAACCTCACATGTGATGGCTGCTCATGTGCGGCCCACAAGTCCACATGTATGTGTGTGTTTTCTAAATCGTGGGCCCCCAAAAGTCAGCATATATTGCTGATGATGTGATGATGAAAATTATCTTGATGTTTGTTGACCTTTTATGCTTGTGCCTCCAAGTCTGCCGTCCAGAACAATGATCGGCCCACTACAACAAAAGCCCAGCTTGAATGACGGCTCCTTCTATGCGTGTTATGTCCAAATCAAACCTTCACATGTCGCCAATTCCCTTCAGCCGTAGCTTACGGTTCCAATTTAACCGAATTAAGCGATTTACCTGTAAAACACACGAACACCCGTAGTTATCACATTCATGATAAATAACCGTGTAAAATATGGGATATGCACGTATTTAGCTCCTTTAAGGGTTGTCCTACAGACCACCCGTCAAGCCCGACAAACTGTTTTCGACCGCCTTTCCAACCTCTTCGGCAATCACTTCCCTCATTTGTTCGGTGACTCTTGGCACCGCAACATCATTACCTCCATCTGCCATCTCAATTTCTGAAATGTTTACATAGGTTGTTAAACATTCCATTTATAACACATGTTTTACTTGATTTAATCGTTCTTGTTTTGATTCAATCAAGTTCATAACTTGATTTAATCGTTCTTGTTTTGATTCAATCAAGTTCATAACTTGATTTAATCGTTCTTGTTTCTTGTATTTCTTGTATTTGAGTGAGCTTACACACTCTTTTCATGCATATTTGTTCGTTTCTCATTCTTTACATAATTTATTAACAAAATAAGTTAATTCTTACCGGACGATCGATCAAGCTTGAACCGAACACTTTGTTGACAACCTTAGGCTCTGATTACCAACTTGTAACACCCATCTTTTAATTAATATAAATATGCGATATAAATAAAAAGCACGATCATTTTATACCATAAGATCCAAAAGTAGAGTATTAAAGTAACAAAACATTATTTTTCTACTAACTAATTTAAACATCCAAAAGTTGTTTAGCAAACAAGTTACATCATAACATAGTTTAAACCGAGTTAATTTATGCGGAAGCTTCAAAAGTATGTGTTCGGTTCGTCAAAAGCTTGCTTGATCGTCGCCCGTAATCCGTGAGTACCTATAGCTGAAATGTTTACATAAAACATTTGCATTAGAATGCTTAGAAATAATACTAAATCGACACTACAATAGAAGAGGATTTGAATAGTTACAGTTATACAAAATTAAAAAAAAACAACTTGAGCTCTACCGTAACTTACGGTTCCACCGTAAGTTACGGTAGTCGGTATACAAAAGGGGTCTACCGTAAACCAGTAGAAACCCACCGTAACATTTCTGACCTCTACCGTAAGTTACGGTGTCACCGTAACTTACGGTAGTCCCTGCACCTATATAGTTTGGCTTTTTATTTGTTTTGCCCTCACAAGTTTCTCAAATCCTTATTCTAACAAACCAACATATTAAACTCTCTTGTCCTAATATGTCAATATATAATTGATAACAATAGACAAATTGATCATATTATGAAGCAATAACCATGCTTTATTTAATTATTCGACCCGTTTGGCTCGTCTAAGGAATCCTCCTTTATGACGACTACCAACGAGTTCCAACTAACTTTTGACCAAATATTCAATATAGCGACATCATCGCTTTAATTCAACGCAACTCTTATTCTAAAGTCCAACTACGCATATTATAATCATCAGATTTACTTAATGTAACGGGTCAAGTTACATACCTTCAAAGTAGCCCTTTTAAACGTGGTTCGCCACCCGCTTGTCCACTTGACGCTCCTGCGCCCGTTCCTATAGAGTTCATTCATCATATGTTTAGAACTCTCTTCAAATCATAATTCGCATAATACACCAAACATCATGATTATGCGTTTAAACTTGAAATTTCAGTTTTTTAAGCCTTCATAGAGGCATTTCAACAAACACTTCATAAGCAGATTTTTACATGATTAAACATCACATCTTTAGTTTATCATTTAACCCTAATTTCACATAAATCAACCAATTTACATGATTGTTAGCTTCTAATTTCTGAAATCACTTCAAAATTGCCAAATTACACTAGATTAACAAACTACTTTCTAGTGTTCATCCAAATACACATAACCCACTAATCACCTACAATGGTGTTCATGGATTCACCCAAAATTTCTTATGATTTCAACTTCTATTGATCTAGGGTTTGTCCTTAAACACCATAGTTGTTCCTCAATCATCATAATATACACATGCAACCCTAATTTCAGATTTTTCCCAATTCATGAAAATTTCAAGTTGAGAGTTTTCCTTAAATTTTACATACCTTGTAATCCTCTTGTGATGAGGATCACGATTCTATGCTCGGATTTTCGTTTGGACCAGATTTGCACCTCCAATTTGAGATTTCAAGTAGATTTTTGAGAGTTTGAAGGTGGGGGTGTCGCCCCTGGTTGTTCTAGTCGACCAGACATCCCCTTTGTGGGGTGTTTGGTTTGTTTTATTTAGTTTAATTAACTCAAGTTTCAATTCTTACAACTTAAGCCCCTCAACTTTGTTCAACATATTGTTTAGTAGCTTTTAACCCTATCATAAGCTATTTCTAGTCTTTTAACTAACTAGATTAAAAATTTCTAGTTAGTAAATTCTCGTTTATTTATACTTTATAATTCTAATATAAAGTTTTATATTTTTTTTTCGGGGTGTTACAACTTAGTGTGATAAAGTCAGCTACCATGACTCCTTGAACAGTAACAGTTCGAGAGGTGCTGCATTAAGTTTCGATACGCAATTAATTATTCGTTTATGAACAAATTGAGGAAACTAAGTTTTGTATCGAATACATTCATGATATGTTTAAGGATCCTATAACTGAAGGGCTATTACCCATAAGTCTTATTAAGAGAGCTCATAGACGGGTATTAATTAATGGCCATGCGCAATTGCATATCGTACTATGAATGACTAAGTATTAGTTAATTTTCCTCATCAGTTTGATTTTGTATGTCTCTAAGAATATGTCAAGCTGGCATAATGACATATAGACAAATAAAGTTACAAATCAAACAAAGGGCTTATGCGTATTTTGATCATAACGATTAGGTTTTAAATTAAGGCTATAGTATGACTAATGGGGGTCCTGAGTCGCATAATGATTCAACGGCTGTATTTCTCTGCTATAGTACTTGTTTAAGGCTAAAATGAGTGTTAACTCCTGATCAGGCTTATCTAATACTCATAGTAAATGATTACTCGGCTAAATGGGAGAATGTAAGATTAAATATATTTTATTTTATATTTAATCTAGTAGCCATTATAATCATTTAGGGGCTGTTTGGCAACATCTGAACCAATAAGTGCTGAATGAATAAGAGGTCTGAATGGGTAAGAGGGTCTGAACCAGTAAGTGCTGAACCAGTAAAGTGCTGTTTGGTTGCACCTCTGAATGAGTGTGTAAAATGACATTTTTACCCCTCTCAACAAAACTAAATACCAACTGTGGCAACACCAAAAATTCATCAACACAACTCTCAATACAGATTACAAAAGCATAAAATCAACAATCAACAACTTAAATAAAGAACAATAAACCCCGATTTGGAGAAAGAAAACCACATCAAAAGAAATTACAAGCTTCAATTCACTCAAACCGATGCCATTCACCTCGTACAACAACCGGTGGCTGTGGAGGTTCGATTGAGGAGGAGGGCGGCGGCTGTGAAGGTCCGGAGTGGAGGAGGGCAGCGGCGGTGGAGCTTCGATTGAGGGGGAGGGCGGCTGCTGTGGAGGTCGGGAGTGGAGGAGGGCGGCGGCTGTCGAGGTGTGGAGTGGAGGAGGCCGGCGACTATGGAGGTGTGGAGTGGAGGAGCGCCGCCTGGTGTGAAGATGGAGGATGCGGCTGTGGTGTGAAGATGGAGGGGGAGAAGAGATATGCGTGTGTTGTTAGGGCATAAGGGTTATAAGTTTCATTCAGTTTCATTCAGAGCTCACAATATGCTGAACCATTCAGAGAACCATAGTTTCATTCAGAGGTTGTAAAATGATGAACCAAACACTCCATGTCTGACCGATTCAGACATAAAGCCTCTGAATGGATCCATTAAGTGGCAACCAGACAGGCCCTTACATTATATGGATCAAAATATATAACAATCCTATTAAATAATTAGTTGGTAATTGTTGATGGGCCTAATTACCCTTATTAACTAATTAGGGTTTCCTCCTGGGTGCATATATAAGGAGAATAATGTGGAGGTTAAAGGGTTAGACAATTACACAAACCCTAATAACACATAACATCAATGTCGCCTCCCTCTCCATAATCGATTCCCCTTTATCGGTTTCTTCATCACCATCATTAGATTGCACCCTAAGGATGAACCAGATCAAGCTGACAATCATGTCAAACACTGTTGCTGCATCTCCATCTGGATTCTCTGTTGGCCTGTACTGATGCAATCAAATGTATGTTTTCATGTTTTCCATTATGTCTAAACAGAACTGATCAACATAAATATCTTGCTTAAATGACCATCCAACTAAATGATTGTTTGTGTTAGTAGTTTCAAAACCAGATACTATACATGTAACTTTAAAGGTACAAAATAAAAAACCATAATAATTTTTCGTGTGCGATTGTTCTAATTTCACATCACCATCCACATCACATGTTTTTGAAACCTCACCAATAATTTTGTTAGTTACATTCGAAGTAACTAATTTATTTACACGAATCATTTGGATTTAGCCATGGAAACTGATAGAAAGGTAGTGTACACCTAATTTGCATTCTTCAAAAGTCAATGTGTCCTTATCGAAAGACTTAACATGTCTATTTATATATTAAAAAAAGAATAGTAACATCACGGTTTATCAAGGCTCATTCTATACGCACCCCCCTATTTCCTGATTACACCCTCCCTTGTGAGAGGAAAACTGTCGGTCCTACGCAGGCCCCACCTGTAAGTATGTGAGAGGAGGGGGGTGAAAAAAGTAAATAGGGGGGGTGCGTATAGTAGCACCCTTTATCAAACCGGGTGTACGTCCTATATATTAAAAAAAGAACTGAATGAATAGTAAAAATGAATTTAATGAATAGTAACATCACGGTTTATCAAACCGGGTGTATTTTCGGTACCGGTTGGACTCCGGTATTCATCGGTTTTTATCCTCAAATGCCGGTGTCGTACCAGTACCAGTACCGGTACCGAGTCGTACCGTACCAGGAATATTCGGTACCGGTACCCAATTTTTGGGGATTTCGGTAAAGGTATTTTCCGTACCGTACCAGGTATATTCGGTACCGGTACCCACTTTTGGGGATTTCGATGATTTTCCCGATCGGTACTTTTAGTACCGTTACCGATACCAAGCTCCTCTATATTTTAACGTGTTAGCACCGTAATAACTGAACTGAAAACAACCGAATTTCTAACGTGTAGGACGTGTGGGTCCTATTATTATATATTAGGTTATCTAATATCGGTTTTTTTAGGACGGAGTGACTATCCTTTTCACGACATTTTTATTTATGTTTTGATATTCGGTATCTGCTTACCGTAACTGACACGTGTTTTGCAGTCATTGGGTCCCCGCCACAACGTACGGACGGAAAATCAACTAGTTTATATTAAAATCCTTGGTGTATACAATGTCACATACTATGAAATGAACTTCTCAATACAACTATTCATTGTTAATATGATACATTTCTAATTTCTAACGTGAATTACTATTATTATTACTTTACTATATATTAATAAGGGAAATGAAATTAATAGTGATTTTAATATTATAACAATAGTTATTTTCTTTGCGTTTTACCTTTAATCTCTTTTTTCATATCAGGGGTTGGGATAAGCTTGGTGTCAACCGGTATTGAACCAGTATTGATATCGAAAATACCGGGACGGTCCTGTTCGGTATCAGTACATGAAGGTAAAATCCGGCACTAATATAGAAAACGTCAAAAGTTGGTGCCGAATAGATATTGGAAATCTTTTGGTTCTTGAAATTCAGTGCTGCTACCCGGTACCATTTGCTCATCCCTGATCACGGTTACCGTACGAACGACGGTATCGTACAATTTTTTTTTGTTGATTTTCTTCAAATTTTAATTTTTTCTTTTTTTAGTTTCAGGGGTAGGGATGAGCTCGGTGTCAACCGATACAGAATCGGTACTGATACCGAAAATAACGATTAAGGTACTGATATATGAAGGTAAAAAATGGTAGTGAACCGGTACCAGGAATGAATAGTGATTTTAATATTATAATAATATATAGTTTTTTTTTTAATATTTTTATTATTTTAATATTATATTAATAGTTATTTTCTGTGCTTTTTACCTTTAATCTTTTTTTCATATCAGGGGTTGGGATAAGATTGGTGTCAACCGGTACCGAACCAGTATTGG